>JAZHYW010011722.1:0-19311 GCA_037355805.1 Ixodes ricinus
ATCGTTCCGATACCTCCGATACCCCCAATCACGATACTATATACGTAAGCGCAAAGGCGGAGGCAGAGTATCGGGTATCGTTATCGGAGTCATCGGAACGATCTACTAAAACTCTATATAGACACGCACTCGCGCACACCCACAACATAAATAGCGTCGTATTGTTTGTTGTTTTGTTGCTTGCACTGCCGGCTGAGAGACAATCTTCTTTAGATCCTACCTGAGCGGCGCCGTGTAGCGCCGTCTGCGGTGGAGCAAAAAACAAAACTGTCTAAATGCCAAAAAAAAAATTTCCTTCAGTTTTTAGTTGAGGTTGGGAATTTTAATTGTCTATGAAGTTATTTGTCTCTCTTGTTTGTCAGTTTTTTTACGTCCCTCTTCCAGTACTGTCGCATATTCGTTTCTTTGTATTATTTTTAAGTTTATTTCCTGTTGGTCCTACTTCGGATATTATTTGCATAAGCATTTTGGAGACTGAACCTCGCACCTGTGAATATTGACACCAATGATTCGGGAGCCCCGATTCGGTTCTTACATATTTCTGAGCCATTACAACTTCAACTCAGTGTAAATATTTGTAATAATATGATGTTTGTATGTGAATGCAGTCGCATTAGCGTGTGTGTATTTTAGTTTTATATTAACAATTGTAAAATTATCATATATGACTAATTGTCGCATTTTGTTTTGCCTGTCAACCCAATTTTTTCTTTAGCGATCTGGCCTCTCCCGGCATATGAACTAATTTATTATTATTTATTAAAATATAAGAATGTATTACTTCATTACCCCAAACTGTCAAGTTCTGTCATGAATTTAACAAAAATTCACAAAAGGAAAGTACAATACGTGGCATTTATGCAGCGATGCTTAAGCCTCCTCAAACATTGGGGCAAGGATTGAACAAATACGTTGCTTTCTATACAACTCGTTTAAAATTATATAGCCCAAGCCGGGTCGCTCTCAAAAATAAGTAATTGTAAAGTAATTGCACTACTTTTTAGAAGTAATTTGTAATTGTTATAATTGCTTTTGTTGTAGTTGTAATTGTAATTGTAGTTAAACTACTTTTGAAGCAAAGTAATTGTAATTGTAATTAAATTACATTATGGAAGTAATTTACCCATGTATGTGTTACTGCGTAATTCTTGCCGTCTCTTGGTTTTCCGGATGCCCTTCTTTCGTTTGGCACGTACTGGGTCATGCTGGAAAACGCCGACCCCCCTCCCCAAAACGCATACTACTACGACGCCGTGTTCGCGCTAGCAGCGTCCGATAGTGCACATAAATACACGTACAAAGCGGTTTCAGCACCGTTTTGCATGCCACGAATTTAAAATAAGAACGCCGTAACTGACCTAATATTTCGTCTGCGTGACTGAGAAATGTTCCCATTTACGTACGAATTATTCGTGATATTTCCTCTTATAATTGAGCGCAGGGAGAAAATGCAGTCTCTTTTTCCCATAGAAATACATTACAGGAAGTCAGCTTCCGACTGGTTGCTGTCTGCTTCAATTGGCCGCAGTACACTAGCGCCAGTTGAACCTCTAGCGTATATAGTATTACTCAATGGGAAAGCCCGTGCAATTACAAGCTTGTCAAAGCTACGTTCACGCGCACGCTGCACGTGCTTGCACGCATGGGGTACCAGTTGGGGTGCCATGCTTGCAATTGTCTATTAGCGATGTGCGCGGCCAAAAGCGTCGCTGCGGTCAGCTTTCCACGATTGGCCAAACCATGGGTCATATGAGCATAATCAGATTGTCAACTTTGACGGTGCTTAGTTTCGGATTGTGATGGCTCCTAGCTTCTACTGGGCTTTTTAGACACACCATCGAACTCGTCGTCGCACCCGATGGTAAGTAGCCAGAATAACAACTGATGACGTCACGGCGAGGCAAATCCCAGTCGTGCACGTCAAGGAGGGAAAGCCCATAAGAGGGCGCTTCCGAAACATCTCGGCGCTAATAGATCTTTCAAAAAATAAGCTCCTGGCCGGTTCTATTTTCAGTGTTCGTCCACTGTAAAGAAATCCTCGTAATATAGCAGGAAATATTCCGAAAATGTCGGTCAAAATAAGGAAATGGTTTCGTTAAAATAAAATACAGACAAGCTTACCGGTAAAAAAAAACAAGGCTTACGTTATTCGTCAAGAACACAAGTTTTTGGTAAATAAAAGGTCTTAAGATACTTGTACTATCTGTAAAAAAAACACAAACTTGTATTACACTGAACAACGTCGTTTTTCTTCAAATAAATATTCTACAAAACGTCCCGTTATCTGTAAGAAAACAAAGCTTCTGTTATCTCCACATCCCAAGCATTTTTTTGTGAATAAACCGGGTAAACAAAGTCAGATTACTGTAAAATTACTTTTCCTTAGATTACTGTAAAATTACAAACTTCTCATTCCTGCAAAGTGGATTATCATTAAATCAGTGAACGAAGTCATAGAAGAGTAGTAAGTTGGGCGAGTTGGTAAACGTTGAACATGGTGAAAAATCGCGCACAAAGAGACGAGGACAAACGAGAAAGCGAACACAGAACACAGACAGGCACGCTTTCTGTCTGTCTGCCTGTCTGTGTTCTGTGTTCCTTTCTCGTTTGTCCTCGTCGCTTTGTGCGCGATTTTTCACCATGTTCAACGAAGTCATAGCTGAAATAAATTATTTTGTGAAGGAATGTTTGTTCGCAATCGCATTACATGGTATAGTACTCTCGGGTTCAAATGAAATGCGAACAGCGGATCGCGTGGCCGTCGTCACATGCTACGCCTCCTGAAGGCCACTGTAAACTGATAAAACTGCGGGTTGGACAGTAGGGCGCTGCGAGGGTGTGCGGCGTAAAGCCCCTTCATCTTTCAAAAGTAGCGCAAGGTGCGTCGATGCACGTGGAACGTGCAACGTGTAGCCCACGTGAAGCCTTTGGGAAGATCATGGCGGCACAGCTGCGGCACTGAGTTAGATTTCAAACGCCATGTTCTTCCCAGAAGCAGAGCGCGGCACGCGTCTCGAGCATTTCCACAACATTGAATGGCGACACTTTTCCCAGGCTAGAGGGGCTTTAGTGCGGCGCGCGTCCGTGGAACATGCAGAGTGGATATAATCGGCGCGAACTGGGTATGTATACAACCCGAGATGTCGTTTTTCTCGCCAAATGTGGAACGTTGTCACGAGAGCATGAATTCTTCATTATGACGATGTCACTAAATTGGCTCTTGCTTAGCGCCGGAAAAAAAAATACAATCTGGTTTTCGCTTTTCTTTTTTTTGCACTTACAGAAAGGAAAAAAAGAAAAGCAAACTAGGCTTTCAATCTTTATATAGCGAGAGGTCGCTCCTGAGATATTGCGGCACTGGTTCATGCAGTGCACTATGCACTATACCAGCACCTCAGCCATGGGCGCCTCGGTGGCCCTGAGGCAAAGCACCGACCTACGGATACCGAGGTCGCGGGTTCGAATCCTTGCGGAAATGCCCGCAACCTGATACGAGCTTATTACGGAGAAGGCGCCATGTAACCGATATTTCGGTTGCGCTTCAAAGGATCTCCAGGTGGTCCAAATTAATCGTCCGTCTTCCGCTGCAGCGTGTCAGATGCCCCTCGTTGATTTGGCACGTAAACACCCTTAATATGACATCTGATAAATTTGCCAGTTTATCGCGACACCTAACGTCGAGTCTTTAACGGGCATCAGGCAGCAGTGATGACACCACGCCGGTACGAAGTTCCTCCAGGTCAAAACTGGCAGGGAGTATTAAATTCACCTTGAGACAGAATTAGTTTTCTGGTGTTTTTAAAGGCTTACAGAAATTATCATCGTGGCTGTTAAGACAACATATGATTTTATTTTCTCCTTTTTAAGCGCACAAAAGTTTAATTTTGTTGTATGAAGATTGAGAGAGAATTTATTCTACCAATGTACGTGTAATGCTTCCGATTACGTCAGAGCTTTAGAGCGAAACTGATTTATAATCGTGAGCCTAGAAAAAAAAAAAACACATTTACTTTGTTTTACTTCTTAACGTGAGGGTGATGGCAGAGACTAAAAATCTAAGAAAGCATTAAACGTAGAGGGGTAAAAAACACGGACAGGACATATGGCTGTGTTCCGTCCTTCTATGTTGTACATATTATATTGGAAATGTTTACTTAAGTTTGTTTTCGCCAATAGCGCGAATATTTTACTTGCCATCCATAGTAAATCCGAGACAAGGGAATTTTCCGTGAGTCTTTGTTGTCTTTTGTCGTCTTTTTATTATTATTTTGTCTCGGGCTTACTACGGATGTCATTCACCAGCTCGTCCGCGGTTTTTTTTTTCCCTATCTTTACTAATCTTATTTGCCATCGTGATCATTAAAATACTGGCACGTCGTTCTTTCGTCGTCACATAAAAACGTTCAAAAGTCAACACTAAGCAAAGAAGCACATACTATAAGACATCGCTTCTCCTGTCGTGTGTTTCTTTGCTTAAGCGTCATCTTTGAGCGCTGTTTGCTTTCATTGTGTTAAAACGTCTACAAACTGAAGCTTTCCACCTTTTCTCTTTCTCAGCTTAGCGCTAATGAAACGTAGCCTTCAGGTACGTAAGTTTATAACAAGGGCCGTCACTGCCTTTCGCTTGGTTTCACAAAGCACGTCACCCTACATATTAAGTTTCCAGGTAACTTCGAAGTGCGTCGGCCGCGCAAAACACACAGCTGTTGGCCTTTTCGGTGGGCTGGCAAAGTTTATAACCGAAACAATCGCCCGACTTGTTAGAAATCGTCAACTTGACACCCCTAGAGGTGTGCCCACGAGACAAGCACTTTCTTCCACCCCCCCCCCCCTTCGCTTCTTGAAATGAAGTTTTTATGAGATGTCCTGAACATAAACATCCCTACAGATGTGTAACACGCTCGATCACAACTATTATAAAAAAAATTCAACGTAAACTTGATATTAAGCTTAACGTGTTTCCAGGCGCTTTTTTCTCCGCAATGTCTTCCAGCGCCAAAACATAAAAAGGGTGTGCGTGGGCTTGCCGAGTGACACAACGTGCCTTCTGTGCGTGAAATGAGTTTGCTCTCCAACAGCTTAGCTGCGAAAGCCGGTCCAGATTTAATCAACCCCACGCCCGTCGCAGCTGGTGCACACAGGCTTTTTCCACGGACAGAACAGACCGAAGAGCACCCAAAGCCGTAGGCCTCCTCCCCTGCCACTTTCTTTTTCGGCTTCTATCCTCTCTCAAACTCTTTCTCTTTTCCCTTCGTTCCTCGCGTGTATTTTTTTTTCCTTATTCTTTGTGGTTTTGGCACCATGAAGAAACAAGCGGGCCCGTGTGTTTGAAAACAGGAACGCTATTTTGGCCTTCCCCTCCCCTCCGTGCCGGAGATATATATACAGGGACGACTCCGGATTAGCACCCAAACACCGGCCCGCTGAGAGGATTTGCCTGATCCCCCCCCCCCCCACCCCACGCGACGATGGAGTGCCTGGCGTTGATGGCTGGCGGTGTCACAAAAGGCGGGCAAGATGAAACGACGCAACGCGCTCGACTCGCCTCGCTGAAAAGCCAAGATGGGTGTTTGTGGAAACGAACCAGACGCCGAGAAGACGTTAGAAAGAGCAAAACTCACCGTCACCAGGCATAGGGCGAACGTTACGGCCCTCTTGAGCCAATCAGAGCGACGGAGCGAAGCACGTGACAGTTCTCTGACGGAGAAGGACGCTTTAACGATACGTTGCCACTTGGCTCGCTCGGAAGCGCTGATTGGCTAACTGGGACCGTAGTGTATTCGCCGTTTGCCAAGTTGTGGTGGAACTGAGTGGAGTTGAGAAACCACGCGGCTTTTTCCGACCGACTATCGCGGAAAATTCTGCTCCTCGAAATTTTAAATTATATACATATATTTATATATTTTTTTAATACTCGGAAAGAGATTCAAATAACGTCCCGTTTTAATGACTTTCGTGTTGCGGACAGACACTATAAATCTAAGTCCCGGTTGCCGAGGGTATTCGCCGGAGGAGACGCCGCCACCTGGTGGAAGAGACGCGAACGAGAGGAGCTATACCGCCCGCGTTAGCGCTAGCCCGTTACAAGTAACGGCGCTGCGTGTAACGCGTTAGTATTGTTCCGTAATGTAGTAACGTACTCGTTACGTTTTCAGTACAGTAACGACAACGTGCTAACGTTGCTTATTTCGAGTAACGAGTAACGATAGTTACGTGACTTGTTACATCTTCCCAAAATTACAGATCCATTTTTTTTTGTGCGTTTCTGGACGCCAAGTAAAGATCAGTTGCAATCATCCTACACAGACTTAAAATTTTGTCTATCTTTTCCCCTGGTAGAACCGTTAAAAAGATAAGGTAATTATGTTAAGTTTCTGCATAGATATAACTTTTTCCGCAATCTGGTGCTCATGCATACCTGTAACGTAAAAAAAAAAAAAAAACGTCTCGCACTTTTTGTTTTTATTAGTATTATTAACTTTTAGGAGTCGAACGCATCGGGGATAAAGGCAGAGAGAAATCAAGAAGAAGCGGATTGGAAGAACTGAAAAAATAATGTCCTGTAATTTTCAGAGCGACTGGTGGTATTTTGCTGAAAGGCTTAGTTTTCTAAGGAAGCTAAGTCGCTTAGCTTCCCAAAAATCTAGTTTTATAAATTTTCAAATTCCTCGAATATAAAAGCTGAGGAACATAGAAATAACATAAACGCTCTTTCTTTAATGTTCGATTTAAAAAATTAATGTGTGCCATTTATGATTAGAAGCACAAATACGGTAAACACTTTCAAGGCTCAATGAAGACTGAACGAATCGGCACTTTTTCAACCGATTCCATACTTTTCTTTTAATTTCTTTTTGTATTTATGTTTATTATTTAGCTTGGACAACTTTCTGCGTTCATTAAAATGTTTGAGTCTCTTCGATTTGACAGTTGGAACAAATTCGGAAGCGAAAAATCTAGAGAAAATTAGCCCTTTTGGACTTTAACGCTGGAAAAGGCACCAGTTTCACGATTCTGGAACCATTCCACAGACGCTAATATTAACCTGATAGGGGCTGGTATTTTAAGGCTGCCCCTATTTCGTATCTTTAACTTTTAAGCTTTAAGATTGGCATCTCTATCGCAAACACAACACACCGGTTTGAAGCCCGACGACACTGAGTATTATTCTTCCAGAATTAAATATTTCTATAATTCAAGGAATTTAGAAAACAAATAAAAACTATAGTTTTATTTTTTTATTTAAAATTTTAAGTTTGAAACAAAATGTCCAAGCACTTGGTGTAATCATCCCGGCTTAAGAACAATGCCTCCCTTGCTGTTATTAGAAACAAAATTCACCTGAAACATTAAGAGAACAAAACGTCAGCGGAAGAATCTATAATCTAACATAAGCTAGGATAACGAAAGGACTAAAAATAGATAAGAGTGTATTGAAACGTTTTATTGCCTCGTAATCGATATCCCGTTGAATATATCTTGCCAGTTTTAGAAAGGTTCTATCAATTTTTTTTCGGATACCGATGAGATGATGCATTTTGCTGATAAGGCGATTTAACGGGTGTCTATCAAATATTTTCGGGAGTTTCGACTTCACAATGGAGGTCCTTGTAGAGCACTTGTGGTGTCAGGAAAAGCATGCCATGAGCCACCGAGAGCAGCTTGTTCTCGTGCCACGCGAATAGGAGATCGGCAGCAGGTGCTCCGGCAGAACAGGCCAGCGAACAGGCGCGCTGAGCATAACCACGAATGATGTCCTGCTTTCGTAAATGTGCAAATACAGTTTATTGTGATATATGTGGACGTTTCTGCCTTCCATACACTCTGCTTACTGTAGTCAGGAACATGAGTTATCTTATGTCGTTCGTACAAGTCATGGGATTATGATGGTAACTACAACATATTACACTATTCATTTCGAAAATGTTGTACGCATATGTTTATGTGTATATGCAAGTGTTGTACGTAAATGTTTATACAGCCGTAACTTGTTAGTCAGCCTCAACAAGCGTCGGGTGTCTCAGCCGTAGATGAGAAATTTAGCCAGTGCAGTGCAGCTGCTAGCCTGGGGTCTTTAATGTGCACCGCGCAGTAATACGCCGGTACGATGCTCATCCAAATTGAAACAGGCAAGGGTTGTGGATTGAACCCAGGATCCCTGGGTTATGCAGCGCGAGCTTTCGCGACACGTGCTTTGAGCTGAAGTACGCTAACCCACTCGGCCACCGGTTGCCCACTACTTATTCACTGTAGGCTATTACAGTCATGTAAACGTGTGTTTTGCCAATTCATTAACAGAGAGCTAAACCTTGCCCTCAGTCTCAGGTTAATATCATCTACATAAACACGAGTTTAGCGGCCGATGCACAAGTTCTAATGCCAAGGGCCTCGCCTGGGTGGAAAACGTTTATAAATGTGTTCAAAACCACTCCAATTAAAACCGCCGTATCTATGAACATGTTTTATGTAGCAAACTAAGTATAGGTTGTCTCTGCCAAAATAACCGTTATACTCCGCTAGTGTCAGCAACGAAAACCAAATGCTCGTATTCATCGCGGTATTAAAATTATACCGTAATTTTCAACTACTTAGAAGGAAAAAAAACAAATCAATCGGGCTTTCACACATTGATGACTGCTCAGACATAATGAAATGCAACTTCTCGTTAATGTAACGAGAGGGAAAGCAACATACGGCAAATCTTCTAAAAGGACGCGTAATTCATGTTCATACTTCTTTACAAGCGCCACTAGTACGTGTATCACGTCCAACCATGTACACTCCTAAAGGCCAGCGAGGGATATGAAACGCATTGAGCCGCGCAAGGTAGATGTTTTCTAACCGCTTCCAATGTATAACCACCTTTTATGTTAAACGTATCCGTTTTTACAAGGAGCTAGAGGCCGAAATGTCCCGCAGTGCCTAACGTCTCAAACCTCGTTAGCGGTCAATTAAGATCCGCCCGTTCGTTGACGTTCATTAAAAGTTCATCGCGTTCACGCTCACGACCTAAGTCGACACGTAACACTCCAACTTGGATGTGTGTCTGTTTACGGGTGGTAGACAGCTTGTTACGGGCCATTGCCGCATCTGTCTTCTTTTATCTTCTTTTTTGTTTTCGTTTTTCCCTGTCTCGTCCGTTCCCCTCCTGCCGTTTTCAAAAGAGCATCTTTCGAGATTTATCGAAATGAGTCTTGCACAACGACATGGCACGAGAGCGGCCCCCGATGACCTCCCCTTGAGCTCGTTTAAAAATATGAAACTCGCGAAAATAAAAAATAAAAATAAAGCACGAGGGACTGAAAGTGCCGGCGTCCTTTGAGTCGACAGCCCAAATAATAAATAGAAGCAACCAAAAAAGAAAATGAAAAAGAGCGCGGTTGTGAAAGCCGTTCTGAAGTTTAGTGGCAAACTTTAAGTAACAATTTCGAAGTTTACTTTTTTTTATTATATTTAATTTCGGTGGTCCGGATGGTTGCCACACCCAATACGTCCTTGGCCCACGCAAACAAACAAGTACACACGCACGCACACGCACGACACACAGACAGACGCACGCAGCCGGTAAAACACGGGCGCTCACTAGCGGTAAGTTTGGAGAATGGTTTCACTCGCCTCTCGGATCAGCGAGGCCTTCGCCGTGACGTACAGTTCGCTCGTGACTCCAAGTAGTAAGCCAGAAATACACGGTCGTGAGGTTTTTTTTCGGAAGTGGAGGTGTTGGCGAACGACGGGACACTTCCGGAGCCCCTCTTGCGATAGAAGCCTCGTAAAATGTTTCCAACCCGTGCGTCTCGTTGCGGCGGCGCACGCTTTACGCGGATGATGGCCCATCAGGGCGACCTTTTTCTTTCCCATATTATTATTGCCGGTATTATTATTAAGCTTCGCGCTGCTCCATATACTCAAAGCGGCCAGCCTCGACTGTCTCGTACATTCGCAATCACTATCGGTCTCTTGGACTACTTACTGTACATTCTAAAAAAAAAAGTTGCTTTTTTTTGTTGAACACAAAGGCAGCAGTTACAACAAACCATACATGGATCCCATTGAATTACGAAATTCAAAATTCAATTATACAAAAAAACGGGATGTGAGAAGGGACAGCGAGTATGACGTTTCACTCGTTCATTGTCCCTGAACACAGAACATTCTTCAGTTCTGATCGTATTTTGAGCTTCGTCATCGGTCGATCCTTCTATTGCTCGCGCTGATTGACCATCTCCGTGCACTGCAAGAAAGTAAACTCACGTACTTTTATTGTTTAAAGTGTATATATAAAACCTTAAAGGGTCCCTGAAAAGAAAAAAAAACGCTTTTTTAAACAGTTTGGTTGGAACACGCGTGTCGAGAAATAAATTTTACGGGAAAGAAAATTTTTTTAGAGCGATATTGACGGCGAGAGATTTATTTGAAATTGTGCGCGCAAAGTTCATGACGTCATGGGACATTCCGGAATGACCATCATCGGTCGTGAAGACGAAGCCGATCCACCTCTCCTCCACGCGCCCGAAGTGCTGAGAGAGAAAACAAGTGGCAATGAGCTGACTGCCGACTAAATCGCGTCTCGCGCCGTCAATATGGCTCTAAAAATTTTCGCGTTACAATTAATTTTTTGATTAACGTGTCCCACCCAAACTGTAAGGAGGAGGAGAAGGAATAAACTTTTAATAAATGAAGCTTCAGGCGCTGATGGTTGGGCGCCCGCCCGGTGGGGGCCTCCTCTAGTCCGGGAAGCCCTGGTCCGCGCTGGCTGCCCGGGCCCTCTCGACCAGGCTACGCTGGGCTGAGAGGTCGGAACTGGTCAGCTGGCCCACCCACTGCTCGTAGGTTGCGTGAGGGTTGGGGGCAAGGGATGGGGTTTGCTGACACTCCCAGACCATGTGGTACAGGGTGCCAGGCTGGGAGCAGAAGTTGCAGGTAGCAGGATAGAGGGTGGGGTACATAGCGTGCAGTAGAGTGCCGTGGGAATAGGAGTTAGTTTGTAGCCGGCGAAAAGCGGTCGCTTCGGCTCTGGATAGGTGGGGGTGCGGTGGCGGGAACTGTCGTCGTTCGTGGCGGTAATGAGCGAGGATGTCCGCGTATTTCTGAAGAGGAGTGGGTTTGAAAATGCATGGGGTTTGCGTGTCGTTGCCCTCTTGAGAAACGGCCCGGTGTGTATGAGCGCGGGCAGCGGCGTGTGCCGCTTCGTTTCCCTCGAAGGACTCGTGTCCGGGGGTCCAGACGATATGGAGTTCCGGGAGCTGGCGCACGTTTTGTAGAACTTTGAGGGCCGCTGGTGATATGCGGCCTAGTAGGAAGTTGCGGCAAGCGGCTTGAGAGTCGGTCAGTACAGTGATATACTCGTCGCCAGTGGTGGCCGCCAAAGCAATGGCGAGCTCTTCTGCTGTCTCGATAGACGTAGTGAGGATTGTAGCTGTCGTCAGTTCTTTGCAATGGGCGTCGGTGACGCTCACGGCATGGGCTGGTTGTTGGGCGTACGGGGAAGCATCCGTGTAGCGAGTAAAAGAAGAGTCCGGGGAGTGTTCGTATTGGATTTTGAGGGCTCGTATCCGGGCTTCTCGGCGTGCCTTGTTGTAGATGGGGTGCATGTTTCTTGGGATAGGTGCGACTTTGATGGAATGTCGGATGGCGAGAGGGATGCGTTTCTTCTGCTCGCAATCTGCAGGAGGCGTGTAGCCGAGCCGGCTGAGCGTAGCTCTGCCTGCCGGTGTGAGTTTGAGTCGGGTGAATTGTGAGACTCGATGGGCTTCTTGTATTTCCTCCCATGTATTATGGACGCCGAGCTGTAGGAGTTTTCGTGTGGCCGTCTTTGGGGGTAGTCCCAGGGCGGCCTTGTAGGCTTGGCGTATGGCAACGTTGAGTTTCTCCTTCTCCGCGGATTTCAGGGCCAAGTACGGTGTCCCGTACGTGACTCGGCTGATGAGGATAGCTTGAATGATGCGCAGAGTGTCCGTTTCTTGTAGTCCAAAGTGGCGATGGGAGACTCTACGGATGAGGTGCATGAGTTGGGTGAGTGTGCGCTGCAGGAAGAGGATGGTCTGGGCGCCTGAGCCATCTTTTGGTATGTTGAGGCCCAGGATGCGAAGGTGTGGGACGTTGGGGACGGGTTGGTTGTCAATGGTGAGCTCTGGATCTGGTATAGGGTCTGTGTTTTTCTTGTATGTTCTCTTGCACAGCGTTAGAAGGGCAGATTTTTCTGGGGCGCACTCGAGTCCCCTGGGTTGCAGGTATTGTTGGGTCACCTGGATGGCTGCTTGAAGTGCGTCTTGCTGGTCCCCCGGTGATCCGGTGGAAACCCAGAGTGTTAGATCGTCTGCGTAGATGGCGTGATGTAGGTTCGGGATGGCTTGTAGTAGAGGTGGCAAGTCCTTCATGGCGATGTTAAACAGTAGGGGGACACTACCGACCCTTGTGGCGTGCCTTTTGGTATGGTTGTGAACGTGTCGGATCGAAGGTGTCCGATACCCACTGTTGCCGTGCGGTTGGTGAGGAATGAGGCGAAGTATTTGTATGTGCGCTCGCCACAGTTAGTGGATGCGACGCCTTGAAGGATGGCCTGGTGTGAAATGTTATCGAATGCCCCCTTAATGTCTAGGGTCAAGATCGACCGCTTGCTGTGGTTATTCAAGCTGTCCAGCACTTCCTCCTTGAGCTGAAGCAGTATGTCTTGGGTGGACAGATGCGGGCGAAAGCCGTACATTGTGTCGGGGAAGTAGCCTTTGTCCTCAATGTGCGGCGACAGCCGGTTGTGGACCATGTGTTCGAACAGCTTGCCAACGCAGGAAGTGAGGGAGATGGGCCTGAGATTCTTGGGGTTCAGGGGTTTGCCGGGTTTTGGAATGAGAGTGACGTCCGCGTGTTTCCACTGCGGAGGCAGGGATCCCGCCAGCCAGCAGTCGTTGATATAGTCTAGCAGATTTTCTAGTGCAACGTGATCGAGGTTTCGAAGTAGCTTGTTGGGTATTTTGTCTCGACCCGGGGTGGTGTTGCGGGTGAGAGTGTACACCGCCGCCTCGATTTCAGCAAGTGAGAACGGCTCGTCCATTTCAGGGTTGGGGTCGCCTGTGTAGTCTGGTGCCCGCTTGGGTTGGGCGTGAGATGGGGCCGCCAAAGGTTGTTTGAGCTCTTCTAACAAATCGGTTTCAGTACCCGGGTGGTTGTGAATTAATCGGCGGAGTTGGTGGATCGTGACCGCCTTGGACTCGCCGGTCCCCAACAGGGAGCGTAGCAGGTGCCAAGTTCGGCGGGTCCCCAGCGTTCCTTGGAGTTTGTTACAAAGTTGCATCCAGTTTAACTGGCTAAGTTGGAGGGCGTATGCTTCCGCTTCTGCCGTTAGTTTTGCAATGCGGGTCTTCAGTTTGCGGTTTGTCTTGTTTTTCCTCCACCGTCTGAGTAGCCCGTTGCGGGCGTCCCAGAGGTGGAGGAGATGGGCGTCGATGGCGGGATTGTCCTGCGTAAGGGAAAGTTCTTTGGTGTTTTCCCGTGCCTTCTCAAGGAGCTGGGTAGTCCAATCCTCGAGGCTTATGATGGGACCGGTGGGAGTTGCTTCTCGGAAATTTTTCCAATTGGTGATGCGTGCTGTGCCAATTTTTTGGCTCCTGGCCCTTTGGTGTGGGATTTGGAGCTGTATTATGTAATGGTCACTGCCCAGAGTTTCGTCCAGGCGCGACCATGTAGCCTGTTTGATGTTGTACGTAAACGTCAGGTCGGGAGTCGTATCCTGCGAGACGCTGTTGCCAATTCTAGTGGGAATGTGGAGGGAGTTACATAGGTAGAGTTGATTTTGTAGAGTAGCTTCGTGTAAGGTTGTACCCTTTTTGTTGTTTCTGGGGTAACCCCAGGCCGTATGCTGGGCATTGAAGTCCCCGAGGACCACGAGTTTGTGGCCCCTGGTACGTTGGCGGACGATTCGTAAAAGGCGGTCGATCGCCGGGAGAGGTTGTGTTGGAGGACTGTAGATGTTAAGGACGTACAGGCTGGCTTCTGTCTTTTTACGGGGTAGGAGCTCGACGAATGTATAATCTATCGTGGTAGGTAGAGTGTGCGTTTGGGCCGTTTGGGTGGCTTGAACAAGGACGGCTGTTCGGGATGTTGGATCAGTGGCATATGTCGTATAACCCCGGAGCGACACGTTGTCCGTATTCGTTTCTTGAAGGGCGATGAGGTCTGGCGAGTGTTGAAGGGCGAGGAGAGTGAGCGATGGTTTCTTGTTGCGAAACGAGCGACAGTTCCACTGCCATACGGTCAGCGGGGGTGGGGGTGCGGATGAGTTCTTGGACGATAGGGGGTTAGTCATCGTCAATTTGGAGGGAGGGGACGTGTCGCCGGAGGTGCGGGGTAAAGTGCACTGTTTGGGCCTTTTGCGCGCCTGTCGCTTTGCTTCTTCGATGGCGTGAATGCGCTGATCGAGGTCGATCAAGCGGTTGTTGAGGCGCTCACCCATCTCGTAGATGATGCGCTCAAGGTGGCTAATATTTGCCGGAACGGGCGTAGGGGCGCGAGAGGTAAGTGGTGTGGCCTCGGGGTCCCTATCAAGAGTCGGGCCTTGAGGGCGCTGAATTTGGTGTTGGGCTGACAGCTCCATTTGCGTGAGGGGTGGTGTGGCATCGGGGTCCCTCTCCGGGGTCGGGTCTTGAGGACGTTGAACTTGGTGCTGGAGTAACACCTCCACTTGCATGAGAAGTTGCTCGATATGTTGTTCGAGGGTAGTTGTACGTTTATTCGTAGCTTCTAGCTGCTGTTTGAGGAGCGTGTTTTCTTGTTGGAGGGTTTGGATGCGGGGGTCGAGAGTTTGGGCGGAACGGGTGGGGAGTAGGGGAATTGGTCATGACCAGTAGGCGGGGGAGCAACGATGGTTGACCAGCTCACCTGTTGTTGGTTCGGCTGGTTCGGTGGGAATTGTCGTTGCTCAGGAGGCTGGGAATTTGAGGAGGGTTGTTGTTGCCACCGCTGTGAGGTGAGAGCTCGTTCCCGGACTCGCAGTGGCGGAGGCGGTGGTCGCAGTTTTTTGCGGCAATCCTTGCTAGCCGTGGGGTGGGCCAGGCCGCAGAGTTGGCACTTGGGTGTGCAGTCGTGGTCTGGTGTGGGATCTCTTGTGTGGCACTGAGTGCACATTGTCGTGTCGGGATTTGGGCAGACGTCCTGCCTGTGTCCGAGCTCCCCACAGAGGAGCAGCACTGCACTGTTTGTCGGTATGGTCGGCAGCGAGTGAAAAGTCCGTACGCTTTGATGTAGAAGGGTACATGGATTCCTTCAAACGTGACCACGGCCGATGTGGAGTTGCCCAGCATGCGGGCATGTAGTATACGTGCGCCGTTGTATGCCAGGATGTGAGGGAGTTGGTCAGTGGTGGTGCCTGGGTCCAGACCGTGGATCACCCCACGTCTTGTTCCTGGGAGCGGTTTGAGATAAGGTAGAACTTCATGGGTCGCTGCCCCCAGTTGGATCGTGGAAATTTCGCTCAACGCGAGCGCACAGTTTTCTTCGGGCGTGCCCGCAACGATTAAATTTTGCGAGGCTTGAATTTGCACGGTGACTCGAGCGTAGAAAATGTGTTCGGGTATTTTGCTTGCCTGTTGTAAGCTCTGTGTGAGTTGGCGGTCATTCCAGGCAGCTACTCGTAGTCCAGTTCGCGGCCGAAAGACGACCTTGTAGTCGGAGTCGGGTAGTCGGGGTGCTGGGGTGCCAGGTGGACGGTTTGAAGATTGACGTGGCTCTGAGGGCCGGGGCGGGTTTGCTGGTGGGTTCTTGAGATTGCGACGTTCGCGTAGAATTTGCTGCCAGGGGCCGGGCGGTGCTAGTGTCCGGCCGCTCTGGGCGTCGAACTGCATGGCGTTGTCAGCGGAGTTGGACATGGTGGGGGCTTGGGCTTTGCGAGCCGGGAGCCCCGGCGGAAAGTCGGTGGCTATGCCTAACGGGGCGAAGCCTAGCGATGGCTGCCGACGTGGTCGAGCTGTGGGTGGCGATTTTGTCCAAACAGTCACTCCGAGGTCCGCTTGGGTGGTATCAGCGTACAGCTCATGACGTTAGGAAGCCCTTGGTGACTGTCTGGGGAACGTAGATGGTCCTGGTCATTCGAAAGCGGACTTAGAAGCAGGAGCCCACGAGGCGCGGCTGAGCCGCGTGGCCCCTCTTCGTCTTTTCCCAAACTGTAAAAAAAAAAAAAATTTTTTAGAGGCTTTTTTAAAATTGCCATAAATGCCAAGTCTAGTTGAGGAGATCGCGTTGATTGCTTTGGTTGTTGTTGTTTTCGTTTCGAAAGAAAATATTCCGAAGTCTTATCTGTCTGGAATTCGTGGTGGGTTTATATCACGCACGTAGGGCAGACCGTCTTATTTAAAAGCTAGAGTGCTGAAGGTGTCATGTGAGTAGCTTTGCTGTATGGTGTTACATTTTGCCTGTTATTGGTGGCATAAATAGCGCCAGAATAAAATGAAATTAAAGAAAGAAAAGCTTAGTTAATCTGTTTGTGGGTTTGTCTTTAACTAACTTCTAGGCCGTGTAAAGTAATCGTGCATTTTCCATCATACTCCGTATGCCGTATGCTCTATAACAAATGTCTTGTCGGCAACTATATTCCTTTATTTTGTTCGCAACTTGAGTCAGCGCCTGCGTTAATGGCGGTGAATTAACGAAAAAAAAAACGATGTAGAGTTATCCTGATTATCCGCTTGCCTATGTGACATTAATGTTCCTAAAATAAAACTTGCTGTCATAGAAACATGCGATAGCGAGCCTCGAACCCATGTGTGGCAGTTTGCTGTTCGACGCCTGACCGTGTGAATGAAATGCTATGAGGCGAAGAAGTTGCGTACGCGTGAGGTGACTCCAACCAAAACCACCTAGAAGACAACAAGGCCTTTGATTCCAAAACGTCATCGCTACGGAATCCACGCAGCGGTGCCTAGCTCGCGTCAGCGTCGCCGCCAGCGCGTCTTGCAGCGCCTCACAAAGCGACAGACGCACGCGTCTGCCGCTTTGCAGCGTCTCTCGTCGAACTTCGGTGTGTTTGCCGCTTCGGGCGTGTCGGGCATCCCCAACGATGACGTCGTGCGCAGACGTTGTCTTTCATTTGGTATTGGTAAACCTAGAGTCACTGAATGTAGCCAGAGTACCGAATTCCAATCGGTCCGCTTACTGGAAGTCAATCCCGCAAAATCCAGTTCTCACTGGCTGGTTTAGCCGTGGCGGAAGTTATCAGTCGGCCATTTTGGGGATCGCGGGGGGGGGGGGGGGGTCACCGTGCACCTCGGTGATACACGCGTGACGAAACGTCCCTACAGCGTGCAATTCGCGTATCGAGTGTTGATAAAACGATCGTGTCGACGAAACATGTGTCCATGAAAAGGTGTCCACGAAACGTAATCCCACGAAACAAGTTTCGACGAAACGATAGGGACCCGCCTCGCGTCCACCTACTGCGGTGGCGAGAATAGCCGAACTCTTCCAATGTCCGGAGCTCAGCACCCGTTTTCTACTTTGTCGACCCGAGCGCGTGGGTATGACTAACGTTGGCGGCATAGGATAGGCACCAGGCCATGTGGCCGCTTGTTCTGGCTCCGAGTTAAGGGGATGAACGATGCTCACATTTCTCGAATTAGTTTGCCGACTGCCATTGCTTAGAAAGACACACTGAAGGCAAGTTTATTTGGTTATTAACGTTAGGATGTGATTCTGAGCAGTAATTAGCGAAAGTAGAAAAATCGTTTCATTTCCCCTTTAAGGGTCTATTCTGGTGCTGGTTACTTCCTAACGTCGAGTAAACTGTCGAGCTCTAGAGCACCAAGAAATATAATTCTAGATCTGAAAGAAGAAGACGACATCAAGACGTTATCAAATAAAACCATGCTGGTACGTTAAGAAGTTGCCTCGTCTGACAGAATTCATATGGTGGAGATTGGTTCTACGCATCGACAGAGCACCACGTAACTTTTATTTCTAAAGCGAAAGCAGTTCCCCTACTTGCTGTACGACTAACGGCCACTAGGGCGGCGATCCTTTGCTACGGCACGCAAATTACTCCTCTACAGCGCGAGCTTGCCACTTTAGTAAACGTGGCTAGCACGAATTGGCTATCCCGCACGGGCTATGAAACCGTAACGAAGAATCCAAATATTTTACTAAATAAGGACAAACCGTGGTCGAGTCTCGATTGCAGCGTGTGTAAAATATACCA
Source organism: Ixodes ricinus (assembly GCA_037355805.1). NCBI lineage: Eukaryota > Metazoa > Arthropoda > Arachnida > Ixodida > Ixodidae > Ixodes > Ixodes ricinus. The sequence goes on from JAZHYW010011722.1 coordinate 18,179, forward strand.
ATTCTGAGCATGCGCTGTTGCTCTGCTGTATATCAGACGCTGCGCATGCGTCCAAAGCTCAGTGAGTCAGCATTTTTCGCCCGGGTGATAAACGATAGAAAGGTCTATACTCCGTTTGCGTCCAGTCCGTCCCGTGATCTCCAATCCAGCCAATCAGGCGCAGCCAACTTTGCATCGTCACGGGTGCTAATCGCCTCTGTTCGTTCGCTGCGACTGAATAAACCAATCACAGTGAATGCGACGTGATTTTTACCCCTTCTTCTGAGTGAGTGCGTGGATTGGTTTATCCGACGATAGCAAACGCACTAAGACGACGAACGACGTGACGAGGCACTTTTGAAACCGTTTGATTGGCTCCGTCGGCCCGTATATAGCGTCGGCTGCGGTCCAACTTATTGTAAAACGAATAATGCGGAGAGGAAGTCGTCTGCTTTTTGCGCAGGAGTTGCAGTGACGTCATAAAGACGCCGAGCTCCGATTGGCTCGGATTGAAAGATAGTGGGTAGACCTCGGAGCAAGCTGCCTCGAGAGTCTACCCGCTATCCTTCATTCAGAACCAATCAGAGTTCGGCGTTGTGACGTCACCACAACCCCCCCCTTCCCCCGGAAAAAGAAGCGGATGGACTTGCACCCCGCATAACCTCGTTCATGCGGGACACTGTGAATTTTACATCAAGGCGCGCTCCAATTAAATCTGCCTACAGGGCCCCACAAAAATAGGAGTTGGGGGGGACGTGAATATCCGTAGCCCAAAATGCGCTCGCCGCGCGCGCCGTGTTACCGGTACAGCTGACGCTTTATAATTAATTCCGTGTCCTCAGCAGCAGCACATTCCGTTCGCTCGCAATTAGGGCGGCGCACGCTCCAGAGAACGGCCGCCGTGAGAATAGCATCGGCGTTGTAGGATGCGACCTGATCCAGCCGAGCTTGTCGTCGCCGGCGCCCCCGATGAGTGCGTGGAACAATGAGACATCGCCGGCATTCGCTTCAGCCGCACTGCTCATAAATCGTATGGGAGGCACGGTTAATTAAAAATGGGGGACGTCCAACCAAGCCCTAATAGACCGATCTCCAAGCAAAGGTTCGTTACGTCACCGCTGCGCTCATGCATCGTGGGAGTCTTTCTGCACTAC
>JAZHYW010011723.1:0-36234 GCA_037355805.1 Ixodes ricinus
AAGTTCTTGCGGAAGAGCTGTTTGCCCTCGCAAGAAGGACGAGACAGAGGATTTCTGATATACCTTTTAGTTATGCGGTTTAAACCAAATTAGAAAAACGAGAAAAAGAAAAAGAACTTAATCAAATAAAAATATGTAGAAAGAATAGTCACTCCTGACGGTATTACAAGACCCGCGGGTAAATTAAATCACAGTCATAGTTCGCGTACAAGCGGAGTAGCGCAGCGAAAGGCACTTCACCAGTTAGTGTTTGGCGTGGTCAGCGATGGCCGGAATGTGCAGTCGGTGATCGTAGAGCCCGCAGCTTCCTTCTTCCTCGGGGCAGCCGTCTTCTGCTCTGAGGTGCCAAGGGTTCGCCGATTACGAAGCGCCCTCGCGTCTCGGGATTCCGCCGAGTCTCCCCAGGTTGGATGACGGCTCCAAGAAGGTTTAGGTTTGCTTTTTTTTCCACCTTGATCTCCCACACCTCCTCTTCTTCTTTTCTTCTTCTCGTGTTCCCCTACTCCCTCTTCTATTTCTTCTTTTCACAGCCTTGTTGACTTGGTTTCGCTAGTCTATTATATACAGTTCACCACACAACCCCCCATTCAAGCTTTTTTTTTTATAAGAAAAACAAAAACCGTGTATTTGTGAACCCAGAAGTACAAGCGGAACCCAGTGTAAATTAACCAACTAGTGTTCGGTTACTTCAAGCCCTGCTCATGAAGTCTGCGCCTATGTTTTCACTGCCCTTAATATGGACAACTCTGAAAGAATACTCCTGTAACAAAAGACTCCACCTCAGCACACGACTGTTCAACAATCTTGCTGAGTTCAAATATTGAAGCGGATGGTGATCTGTTTGTACCGTGAACTGTTTGCCAAACAGGAAGAAGTGAAATTTCTGAATAGCCCATATAAGAGCTAAACACTCGCGTTCTATGGTAGAATACTTCTGCTCGCGTGGCAGGAACTGTTTGCTGGCGTAGGCTATCGGATGTAGCAATCCGTCGTGTTCTTGCATTAAGACCGCCCCCATTCCCGTCTCCGATGCATCAGTTCTTAAGATGAACTGTTTTGTGGCATCCGGTGCCCTCAAAACAGGTCTCGAAGAAACCGCAACTTTTAGAACTTCGAAAGCACCCTCCCTCTCTTTTGTCCATTGCAACTTGTTGGGCTCCCCTTTCCTTGTCATTGTAATCAAAGGTTGTACAATTTCAGCATAAGCCGGCACAAATTGTCTGTAGTAATTGGCTAGGCCAAGGAAGGATCGGATCTGTTTTTTGGTTTCCGGTTTCTTCGCTTTCATGATTTTCTCTATCGTGTCCAACATGGGTCTAATCTGTCCTTTTCCAATCTCGTGACCCAAGAATGTGATTTTTTCCATGCCCATTTCACACTTACTAGGTTTGATTGTTAATCCCGCTTGGCGGACACGTTTGAACAACAGTTGTAAGGTCATTACGTGTTCGTCCCAAGTCTCTGTGGCGACAAGCACATCGTCAATATAATGCTGGGCGTTAGGTATCCCCTCCAGGAGCTCCCTCATCAGTCTCGTGAAGACCGCCGAGGCTGTTCTGAGTCCAAAAGGCATATACCGGAAGTGGTATAGACCTGTACTTGTCGAAAATGCTGTTACTGGCTTCGATTCTTCCGTCAGAGGTATCTGCCAGTATCCCTTTACTAAGTCAAACTTCGAGAAAAACTTCTTGTTTCCCACTTCCGCAAATACGTCGTCAGTGCGGGGTATGGGTTCAGCGTCTCCAACTAAAATGTTGTTGAGACGACGGAAATCGACACACAACCGAAAAGTACTGTCTGGCTTACGTACCAAAATTAGTGGTGATCGGTACGGAGATTTGGACTTTTCGATTATTCCTAATCGTAGCATCTCCTGTACTTCGGTTTCGATCGTTTCCCTCATAGCTAGGGGAATGGGATACTGAGGCGTTTGTACTGGAGCATCGCTTGTGAGTTGCAGTTCACATTCAAGAATGTTCGTCTTTCCAGGAAGATCCGAGAACACATCGTCATACTCCTGAAGTAGGATCTGTAGTTGTTTTTCTCCTTTTCAGAAAGGTGTTGATTGATGACAGCCTCCTTCGAACTTTGCGTTTTCTGGTAGGACGGAATTGACAGTGGGCCATCTTTTCTTCCTCGATTGCAAAAAAGGCGCTTGTCTGAGTGGGACTTTGCTCATGACCTTCTCGCTCTTCATAGCGTTTGAGCAGGTTTATATGAAACAGCTTCTGAGTGTGTCCTAAGTCAAGGACATAGTCATGACTTCCCTTGATTCCAATCACTGGAAAGGGTCCTTTCCAAGCCATAAGTAGCTTGTTTTTGGTTGTAGGCAGCAAGATTAGAGCTTTGTCACCCACTCGCAGTTGACGATCTCGGGTTTTCTTGTCAAAGTAGTGCTTCTGCACTTCTTGTGCCTGGGCAAGTTTCTTATGCGCAAGTTTCATTGTCTCTTCTAGCCGCTCTTTTAAGTCTAGGACATACCCGTAGGTTGTCCTGGCATCTTCTGTAAGCTCGTCGTCGGTCCAGAGCTCCTTTAGGATTGTCATTGGACCGCGTATGTGTCTGCCATATATAAGCGTGAATGGGGAGAAGCCCAAACTACGCTGTGGGACCTCTCTGTATGCGAACAAAAGTGGAGCGAGGTAACGATCCCATTGTCGTGGCCTCTCTTGACACATTTTACGGAGCATTTCCTTCAAGGTCCCGTTGAACTTCTCTACCATCCCATTACACATGGGATGATAAGGCGTGGTGGTCAGTCGCTCAATAGACAGGAGTCGAGATACATCTTTCATCAAAGAAGATGTGAATGAAGGCGCCTGGTCACTCAATATTTCTTGTGGCACTCCGATACGCGAGAACATCTGGATCAAGCCTTCGGCTACTGTCTCGGAGTCCATCGATGGAAGTGCCACGGCATCAGGGTACCTTGTTGCGCAGTCGACCATTGTCAGGATGAAACGGTTCCCTGCATCTGACGGTGGCGAGAAGGGACCAATCAGGTCAATCGCCACTCGCTTAAAGGGCGTTTCAATAATGGGCATTTTTCCAAGAGGTGCCTTAGCTATCCTTCCCTTAGGGGTCACCCTCTGGCATGTATCACACGAATTCACAAATCTCTTGATCTGTGCTTGAACTCCTGGCCAGAAAAAGGCTTCTAAGACGCGATCTGTGGTCTTCTTAATTCCTTGGTGACCTGCCATTGCCCCTTCGTGAGCCACGCTCAGGACGTAATGACGCAGGTCCTTTGGTACCACCACTTGGTTGAACGTCTTCCCCGATGTGAGGGTATATCGTCGGAACAGCACATCTTTAGATTGGTAGAACTCATAAGTGTGTCCACCACTTGAGGTCTGCGGCTTCCCGATCTTCTCGAAGCATGCTGCCAAAGAAGGGTCGAGTTTCTGCCGTTGACTCAAGTCATCTCTGGAAATCTCTGTACCCTCCGGTGATATGCTTGGCATTTCTCCATTTGTCTTTGTAGATGCCATCATATCCACTTGATTCGAGGCTTGTTTCGGACGAGTATTCCTCTCCTTCGGCCAATTTGGATCGGGATTCCCTGGTAGTCGGCATCCTGCAACATTCCCTAGAATTACATCGTACAGCGGCGTGTCCATTACCTTGGCTATAGCCTCTCCACTGAAGTATGGACATGCGATGTGAACTCTAGCCTCAGGCAAGGTTTGACACGATCCGTCCACAAGATATATCATTCCTTCAGTACCCGTGAAGGCTTCCTCTGGCACTAATTGTCGTCGTACCACCACGGTGTTGCTTCCGGTGTCTCTGAGGACTACAGCAGTTTTCCCATCCAAACTGCCCTCACAGATGGGCATAACGGTTCTGTTATTGGAGACAACCATGGGGTGGTTCTGAACAACATTGACCATTTGTGTCTGCGCGTCACCCTCGGAGGTGCTATTTTGTGCGCCGTGTCCTGTTTTTGCTGTTGAAGCATCCTGTGGTGCAATAATGCACGATGCTTGTGACTTGTCTTGATTTTTACGAGGACATGTTTTCGTGTCATGTCCTTCAGTCTTGCAAAACCAACAAAACTTCTGGCTCCCTGGCCGCAATCGACATTCCGTTGATTTGTGTCCTACTCTGTTACATATTATGCAACGGGGTTTCTCTTTTGCCTTAGTGTCGATCGTGTGCCTTTTCTCTGAATCCCCAAGCCCGACATTTTCTGTTCCCTGCTGACCTAAGTTTGAGAGTTGCTGAGCCTCTAAGTAGTGGTCTGACGTCTTCGCTAGATCACTCAGACTCGTGCAGTTTCTCTCTTTTAGAAATACCGCCAGTTTCGGATGACAGTTACTCAAGAACCTTTCAGATATGACGAGGTCCCTCGTAGCCTCATATGTCTTGGGCGTTTCTGTCATCGCGATCCAGCGATCGAAGTACCCTTCGAGACGTGATGCGTACTGGGCTCCCGTTTCTCCATTCTGTGGTTTCGATGAGCGAAACTTTTCTTTGTACCCCTCGGCGGTAAAGCGGAATCTCTGAAGTAGGGCGCGTTTCGCCTGCTCATAGTTGAGGGAATCTGTTGGTGAAAGTCGACCGAAAACACACAAAGCTTCACCCCTGAGGCACATACTGAGAGCTGTCGCCCACTTATCTTGTGGCCACTCTTGACCTACGGCTACCCGCTCGAACCTCTGTAGGTAGGCATCCAAGTCATCCCTTTTTTCATCGAAGACTGGGATGAATTTGTGTGGACTGATCATGACATTTGCGGAAGTTGAACCACGTTCTTCGCGCGAAGTTCTGGACATCTCCGCTTCCGTCTCTCTTTGTCCGACCTCTGCCAACCGGAGCTTTAGATGAAGAGTCTGCTCTTCTAGAGCTAAGCGTTCGCGTTCACATTCAGCTAGCGCGCGCTCTGCGTCTAGCTTCTCTTTCGTCGCCTCTCTCTCTGCTAGCTTTTCATCCCGCTCTCGTGCCCGTTCTGCGTCTACCCATTTGCGCAACTCGTCTCCACTAAGACCGATCGTCTGTCCCAGCGAAAATAACTCTCTCGTATCCATCCTCTATTGCAGAAACCGTATTCACCCTGTCTCGTCCTGTCGCGGACGCCAATGTGGGAAAGTTCTTGCGGAAGAGCTGTTTGCCCTCGCAAGAAGGACGAGACAGAGGATTTCTGATATACCTTTTAGTTATGCGGTTTAAACCAAATTAGAAAAACGAGAAAAAGAAAAAGAACTTAATCAAATAAAAATATGTAGAAAGAATAGTCACTCCTGACGGTATTACAAGACCCGCGGGTAAATTAAATCACAGTCATAGTTCGCGTACAAGCGGAGTAGCGCAGCGAAAGGCACTTCACCAGTTAGTGTTTGGCGTGGTCAGCGATGGCCGGAATGTGCAGTCGGTGATCGTAGAGCCCGCAGCTTCCTTCTTCCTCGGGGCAGCCGTCTTCTGCTCTGAGGTGCCAAGGGTTCGCCGATTACGAAGCGCCCTCGCGTCTCGGGATTCCGCCGAGTCTCCCCAGGTTGGATGACGGCTCCAAGAAGGTTTAGGTTTGCTCTTTTTTTTCCACCTTGATCTCCCACACCTCCTCTTCTTCTTTTCTTCTTCTCGTGTTCCCCTACTCCCTCTTCTATTTCTTCTTTTCACAGCCTTGTTGACTTGGTTTCGCTAGTCTATTATATACAGTTCACCACAATGTTCTTCAAGTACAATTTTCAAGTTGGGGACCACACATTGAGAAGCTCTTTCCTCAGGGAAGCCTACGAAAAAGACAAACAGCTTGAAATCCGATCCATGCCAAGGCTCAGTGAAAAGCATTTTAATTTGACTTTTGCCTCCAAGATGTCAGTGAAGCTAGCAGCGCAAATATTCAGTAATCACTGTGCTGCTGCAATGTTTGCCATGGTAACTTTCCAGCAACTGCCAGTTGAAGCTATCCACACGGCCCGGTTTATTGAAAAAATGGATCGTCTTTTTGATAGCTTGAACAGCTCACAGAAACGCGGGAAGAGTGCATATGTGTCTGCAATGCACGAAGGCTCTGTTCACAAAGAGTTTCTGAAAGAATGCCTTCTTATGTTCGAAAGCCTTAACGTTCTTGGGTGCCCACGGCAGCCTGCTTGCATTCGCGGTTTCTCCTTGACCATTCGGTCTGTGATGCTGATTTGTGAGCACCTGACATCTGAGTATGGTTTCAGATACCTTCTGACTCGCCATCTCAACCAAGATGCACTCGAAAATACACATTCTCCGTAATAAGGTCAAAGTCTGGTGCGAACGCCAATTCCTCTTGCCGGCAGTTTCAGGCAGCCTTTAGGCATCTCCTAGTTAGCAACTTGTTTAAACTGTCCGACAAGAGCAACTGCGAAGAGGACATGGCAACTCTTTTAGCGGCTCTTCCGGTTGGTCTCTCAGCTCCCTCACCTTCACTTAGTCTAGGAAGCTCACTTCCACAATGTGCAGCTGACCTCACATCCTGTAGTTATCCCTCTTTATTATCACTTAACAACATGGTTTACTTTGCTGGATGGCTGGTAACAAGGTTTGTCAAGTTTCATACATGTGAAAACGTGACTCAGCAATGTGAATTGCAAATCAAGAATGCCACTTTTTCTTATGAGAGCCAAGTGTTGTTGTATTTGAGTGTGAAAGGAACGGCTGAAGGAGACTTTGGAAGCCTCTCAGTCCCTTCACCTTGCTTTGTTTCCTTCGTTCTAGCTTGTGAGAAGGTTTTTGTGGCGTCAGTTGACAGTCTTGTTTTAAAAGAAGGCGTTGGGAAGGCGTTGTGTATCACTCTTCATGAGAAGGTCGAAAAGCTGCTGACTCTCTGCAGTGAGGATGTCTATGATGATTTATTTGCTTTGTTTGCAAGGGTGAGGCTTCATTGGTTTGCCCGTAAAAAGAATACTGAGCTCCTTGATGCAGCTGTGAGACGCAAAACCAAGCAACAAGTCCAGAGGCTGTGCAGATGAGACAACACTTGCGTTATGCCCACAGGAAGTGCCTTTAGTTTGTCTTATATGTTGCATTCAATGCTCGCGCTAGCATACCGGATTGTGCGAGTACATACCTCTAAATTATCACACGCTTTGCCAAAACTGTCTACAGCGATGACCAAATGAATCTAGCATACTTTAAATAAAGTGTAAAAGTCCGTTTCGCATGCTCAGACACTGCAATTAACGTATAGGTTCAGCTAGATGAACTTGAGTTTTCCATGGATCAATCTCAAAATGTCAGTGTCACAGCATGCAAAACTGATTTTTTCATTATATTTAAAATATGTTAGATTCATTCGACCCTCGCTGTATAGTGCTAGATGACGTCGCTCACTTGAATGATGGGACCGGGTGTCTACCAAATCACTTATTCCAAATTCCCCAATTTTCCCAAGGTTTTCCTGACTATTTCGATAAAATGTTGACCGTTACTTCGGTTCAGGGAGTGCTTAGTGGCCTGCGCTGCCTAGTGACGTGTCAAGCAACGTTATTCAGTGCAGCGGCACCAACGTGCAACCTTGTGCAATCATCGGGCTTCGTTGCACGCTGCCGTTCCACTTTCGCTTATCATTCTTACTGACTAGGAACTTTTTTATGGTTTCCTTTATATTACCCTGTCCTTTCAATATAATCCGCATTACTTGAAAATTTTAGGTTTTCCAGGTTGGTAGACACCCTACACACCTGTGCATGATTGAAGAGTGTGTGAGAACAAGCGTTGACCTCGATGTTTACTTGTGCAGTGTGACGACTTGAAACATAAACCTGGATTAATGTTTGGTTGTCTGAGGTATACAAAAGTATATCAAACTGCGATGAAAGGTAAATCAGTGAGTCAGTATGGTGCTAACAATTTGCAACAGAGCGAATTAATAACCTTTTTCTAATGCTTTTTTCCTGTCAATTTGTGGCAGTTTCTTGCGTACTAACGCTCACATAGACAGCCAAGCTGTGGAGCACAATATGTTTGTGGCGAGCGCATGTACTATAACGAAAGGTCTCAATTTTCAATCTCTTGAAGTATTAATTCATGTGGACATTCAAATGCAAAAGACATGCATAGCCCCGCACTTCCACCTGTGATTGATATGGTTAAATCTAGTTACGAGCTCTCAACGTGAACAGTGCAAGATAAATGCGTAAACGTGCCTCCTGTTGAGAGTATTAAAGGTGTAGGGAAACGAAATTTCAGCGCTCATTTTCTAGCTTGAATGTGTCACATGTTGCACCCTAACCTCAAGAACACCAGTCTTCCGTTGAAAGGCACAAGAAAACTAATTTTAAAGCTAAATAAACGATCTTCCAATGTGCACCTGGTGGATGCATGCGGAGCCTATTTGGGAGGTAGTCTAGCAACATTGTGGAATCTGCTACGTAGTCGTGACGTAGCAGATTCCTCTGGCGCAGCGCCGCTCTTTGGCATATCAACATTTAACTTCTTAGCTTTCCTCCTCAACTCACAAATCGCGCATTGAACCAAACAGTCCAAGAAGACGGAAAGGGTGGACTCTCCTCTTTCTCGGACCCTCGTTTGTGTAAGGCCCCTGTATACTGAAAGGTAGCGCAAACCATTGTCTGAAATGGGAAAGAGAAATTTCTCCTCGCCGATGCCCTTTCCCTCTCAAAAGTTCTCTTTCCCCTCGCTTCAATTGGATCTGGCGCGACACGTGACCGTTGTCTTCCCATGATCCCGCGCGATTCTGTCGTCTGCTCGAAACCGACGCCATCACTGGGCCAGGCGTAGCGGCGGCTCCGTTGTTCGCGGCCCGGCAGTAGGTTTTTTTATATTTTACCACAACCTCGGCGGCAACGCGATGCCATCATGCTGCGCTGTAGATTGCACTAACAGCATTGCGAAAGGTAAGAAGCATTTTTGCCGTCCCGACGAGAAAGGGAAATCTTCAACGGCGAAGTCAATGGCTCCACCGGACCGGTCGGGAAAGTTTCGAGTGCCCCCGAGGGAGACTTTGCGAGGTAAGTCATTGTCAAACTCTGAATCGTGTTACCTGTCTCTTTCGGTCTCGCCGATGAAGATCGCGTAGTACGATCATGAGACGAGACAAACACGGAACTATATTACCGGCACGAAGGACTTAGACACGTCTTTTCGCGCGTATTTGATCATAGAAACTGACTCGCTCACTCTTAGCTCGCTTGCATTGAGTCGGCCGAGTTGAGAACGATGCGTGAGAGACTAGGGTGCCACTAAAATAAAAAGGATTGTAGTGTTACCGCGTGCATCTTGCGTCAGTGAAAGGAGAGTCACCAACGATCGAGCACCTCGCGATTTTGTTTGTGCAACATATTTCCGCGATCGGTACTTCACAAATGGCAACTAAAGATATGCGATGCTGCATTTATTTTTCAGGATCACTTCACGAACGATCAGTTTGTACCAGTGATCTTGGCAAAGGCTGGTTTCAAGAAACTCAAGCCATATGCAGATCCTTCCATTTTTTCACACCGACCTCTTCCGAATGTGCAATATTTTGCCTTGTAGCAATAAATATTTTCTTGTCTTCATCTTTGTATGTGATTTGTCTTTTGTGATTATTAAAACATCAATTATTGACAATAAAAAAATTGCTCTTGTATTTAAAAGGCTTTGCTGAAGGATCTCTCTGTCTTCGTTTTGTAACTCATGCAGTAAGGTACGCCCGCGGGTGTGGGGCAAAGCTTATGCGCTTTGAGAGTGAACTCAAGGGTGTACCTTGCGCGTGAGAACGTCAAAACACTAATATATGTGATAAATGAGAAACGTGCTGGCAAGGCAACCGAGCACACGCTATTTTTCATTTTAACGGAGGGGATACAAGTGAGTGTATTTGATTATTTGACGTGTAGTTTTATGCACAAGGCGCGTATACAGCAGACGTCGCATATTCCTCCGCGCGCATGTGCACAGTTGCAAGTAGTATTTGACGCTTATAAAATGTGTATGAAGTAAACCAAGCTGCTGAACTGACAAAACGATCGGTGATGCTAAAAATTACCGAAAGGTAGTGTTTTACACGCATAGTGGTGTCATTTATTTGCCTAACTCCAGCGATGCCGATTCTCCAAATGCACTTCGTTCAAGATACTAAACCGTTTTAGTAGAGCGTACGTTAAATTGCGAGCCTTGCGGGCGTGTGCCCAATTCATGCTCAAAGCGACGGCACGAGCTCCCGCTAGCAACGCAGTCCTTGCCCACGAAACTCTATTTAGACGCAGGGAGAGGTGCATTCTATCGTGTGCCTGCTCTCAGCTTTTGCTGCAATAAACGGGTAAACGAAATATATTTTCGCAGTGCATGCCGATGTTCCAAAAAACTCAACTGCTTTTTATTTTATTTTTATTAATCGTTTGCGTTTAGCGGAATTGGAGAAAGCTTGTCTTCACGCCCGAGCGATTCCAACTCTGCTCGTGCTATTATATTTGCCGATAGAGACGTTTTCCCGAACTTTATAACTCCAATAAAGGTGCACAAACGCTAGTTTCTTCATGTTAGAAAACAAAACTCTCTTTATATTAGAAAAAAAAAATCTAGCCCGCCGTATCCAATAACATGAACGCCCAGGCACCCGGTTGTGCCCGGCACACAGGCGCGCGCCGTCGCGCGCGTTGCGGGCCCAGCTCAGACATGGCGGCGGGGGGCGTGGCGCGGACATAGGGCGAGGAGGATTGCCGTCGATGGAAAGGAGGAAAACGAGGGGAGAGGAGGAATTGCGCTACCTTTCCGTATACAGGGGCCTTACGTTTGTGCAGCCGGATGCAGCCATTCTCCCCCTAGAAGATTAGCCAGTCGCTCAAGCTCGGACAAAAGTTGCTTTCCCCGCCCCGTTCAGCCCTAAGCTGACAGTGCTGTGGATGCTACGTGCTTCTTGGGCCAGCCACACGCTCGTCACCCCACGGGCACTTCGAACGGCTCGGTTGTAACGCGCTGACGCTATTGACACCACCACAACGCTGACAACGCCACCAAGGGCAAAGCTCATAATCCCGCCAGCCTTGCTACGTCACGAATGCGGGGAAACTTTCTTTCTGTTTTTGTTTGCGCCGGATATCCCATGACGCATCGCGCCCTCCGTTCGCTTCTCTTCGAGCGCTCGCTCGAGTGCACCGTTTGGAACGAAAAATATAGCCAATCGTTCAAAATACAAACGTGCGATTATGAATTACGGTTATTACACGTCATGCTTGACCCATTTTCGAACGAAATTTGAAAATTTCAATTTTTGTTTCAGTACTTCTTTAAGACCTTGTATGAAGTGTGCGTGCATAGAGTTGTCCAAAACCTTATTTGACTATGTTTTTAACGCCATATCTATCTTTAAGTGTTCAGTGGTGGTGTTCTAAGTTCGTATATAACAAACTTTGTAAACAAAGCTTGTGCCTTTTGTCTTTCTTGGCAAACAATCCATTGTTACAATAATAAGTATGCGCTTCATAGACGTGCTGTAACACACTGCTTACTTGAAAAGATAGTAACTTATTGGTGGCTCCCAGAACTGATAAAAAAACTGGTTCTTTTGTAAGAGGGATTAAATGGGAGTGATGGACACAAACAAGGCTATGACGCGTAAAGCAAGGTATAAAGGATGTTAAAAAAATTTAAATTTCGCGCCACCGGCGAAAACTATTTAAATTTCGCGCCAAAAACAATCGTGACTTCACAGTCATGAGAGAAATTTCGTCATATCGTGTTTTTTTAATAAAGCGTCACTTTCTGTACGTCACAGGCGAGCATGACCAATGGCAATGCCCCGCATCTCACAGATGGCGCTGCGCCCCATGAGCCGCCATCTTTGCGCCTATGGGCTTCTATGGAAGCTTCGCTACCATCCATACATATACCTTGGTTATACCGCAACACGCATCTGTGGAACACACCGGGCTATCGCTTTCCGGTTGGCGGTAGAGTAGCAGATGACACAACGTAGCTCCGTGGACGAGGGCACGGCTTTTTGCCCTCGCCCACGCAGCTCTCCTACAGCCGCGTCCCGTAGCGCGACCATTCAGGACTAGGGAAATGGTTTCGAAGAACCGACAAATGGTATCTTGTGATCTATAATAATCACATGTCGTTAGTATATTCTATTTGCTAAGCCAAATAAATATTTGCAGATGGGGAAAATATGTTTGCGTGACGATTTACCGTTCGCGCTCTGGACGGATGTTAGCGAATGCTTTGTGTTCGTGGCTTATCGGTGCCCCCTCGGAGTGACTCTCACCATTTCGAAAAAACGCTTTTTTCTTCTTCTTTCTTTGGTTGCAGTGGAGCGTAAAAATCACAAACACGCGCCTCTCATTCGTTGTCTTCCACTCTACCTTTTTAAGTTCGGCGGCTGCGTCTCGTGGCGATCTGCCAGGCTTTGTCAGTATAGAGGAGGCTATGGCAATATCCACCACCGTACGTTGTCACATGCCTCGCTCCAACACTCTCATTGGCTCACGGGAGCTTTAACTTTCCCTGTTTGCCAAGTTATGGGTAAACGACGTCTCATTTTATTGTGTTTGTTCGCAAAGCACGCAGGCGAAACGATTGAAAGGACATCGGATTGAGAAACGTTTGTTGCTTACGAGCCCACGATAGTGGATCCTGTTTTTGATTTAGTTGCGTCTTGCTGTTTGACAGTCGCTAAAATGCAAAACCCTTCTAGAAACACGTATACTCAAAAATATAAAAAAACAAAAACCTTAAGGTGTAACCACAAAAAAAAAGTGAAGGTGAAAAAAAAAAGGGGGGGGGCGCCTGGCCTGTCTGTCATGCAAGTATTTCTGGGGCGTCTCTGTGCGGGACATTGGAGCAGTTCACCGCAAGGCTAAACATTCTCTCGGATCGCCCGACGCCCTCGCCGAAGTGACCGGTTCAGGGAGAGGTGAGATCTGGAGATAGGGGCAGATGCGAGGGGCTTCTTTTTGTTGTGCGTATGCAGATTCTGGTCTACACAATTGGAAAGATTTTTCCGAACGATGGCGTCCCAATGGACGTTGTCATTAACGACTAACACGACAGTTCGCCGCCTCTAATGGGGAACTCATATGACGACTGTGGCTGTTTGGGCAAATGATGTGTTAGAGCGCGCTTTGTAAAACCTCTGCAACTTGTCACTTTTGGAGAAGCAATGGTGTATACCTACGAAAGGGATTTCTCCGCAACAATGAAAGACTACGCCATAACTCCGAGGAGAAGGAGGTGGTTCATAAACTCCAATTGAGCATTTACATAACGGAGTCCAAGCTGTCGACTAAATTCGTTATAATCATTCTTCACGTTCATTTTTTTTATAATTTTATGTTCTGTTCTCTGGACCCACACGCGCGCACAAAAAAGAAAGAAAAGTGAGAAAGAAATGAAAGAAAGCCTGTAGATAAGGACCGGGAAGAATAAACACGATACGGGACGAAAACTGACGTATACGACACTTCAACTCTCAACAATATTTATTTCGGCTGCGTTCAAACAGAGAAAAATGGGTTTTCCCGGCCTTCCCTCAAGGCCCTTCGTCCCTTCCGCGCAGTTCGGGACAGAGGAATGATATCTCCCTGTCGGACAGGGCTATGACGAATTTGGGTGGTCAGTCGACGGCAACTTATTTTGCCGGGAAACCGGCAATAGTGTTCGCGTCGTCAGTTTCCGGCCGGCGCGCATCGTTCAGAAGGTGGTTCTCCGGCAAGCACCGGTAACTTTCCGGAGCTTTTTCCGCCCGAACTCCAAACGGTCGGGCGAGCAGGCACCGGACTGTATCCGGTGTCGTCACTTCCAAAATGGGAGAGATGGTCCGTGAGAAAAAATGAGCGAAAGAACAAAACTGACCTGAAGTAAGTCACTTCAGCAACCCCTACTCGAGTTAATACAAACCGTTGGGACATGGGTGACGGCGGCGCGGCGGCGACAGCGCACGCCGGCAACAGCCCCTCGCTGACGCTGTCGTGCGGGAAAGAGGCGAAGTAAACAGCCACCGTCTGGCGTTTCGTCTGCGTGTGCTAAGGGTCACGTGGTGTGCCGCCGGCGCGTTTCTGGTGGCCGTTTTTGCCGGCTCGCTTTCGCCTGCGATTGACCACCTGAATTCGCCATTAGAGAAGTCGAATCAGCATTAGTCACCGAGCTCTTAATGGCGTACGACTCGGCAGCTTCCCTGCCAAATCTCTGCCGGTGTCCTCTCAATACGCGCATACCTTCGTATCTGGGCGAACAACCGGCGCACGTCTTACGGTGTACAACTATTGGGTGCTTGAAGTCGTCGGGGTGTTCGTTCACCTCCTGCAAGTGTTCCGTCAGGCGGTCATTTAGGCACCTACCGGTGTGCCCCATATATTCCCCTCCCCACACGAAAAAGGGATGGAATACACTACCTCCTTCGTAGAGTTAAGAGACTGCTGACCGTGCTTTTTGTTTCCTTGGGTCGCGGTAGGTGTAATATTGACCATTCTGCACATCTGTCGAAATTTTTGTTTGCAGCTAAACACTACCCTTACCTCAAAACGAGAGGCGAGTGCGAATAGGGGATAACTGCAAAACGTTTTTTTGCGAGGAACTGGAGCGGCTGGCGGTGCCCTGTAGGCGGTGATGAGCCTTTTTAGGGTCTTCTAGGTCTTCTTGGCATCCTGCCGAAGAGCCGGGTGTTTCGGTATGTAGACGATTATCTAATCCTGCACCTAGAGCAGACCCCACGTGAGTCTGTCATTGAGGCCTCCGCTTTGAGCCCCACTGGCCTCTCCTTCAAGAGAGAGGGCCCGTCTGAAGGAGGTATTTAATACTTGGACCTGAAAATGCGCCCCGATGTGATAAGCTGGGAGTTCTAACAGCGCACACAAAAGCCGGTTCTGCACTTCACGAGTGCCAATTCCAAAACAGTTAAAACGGGGTCACGTAAAGTCTCTCCTAAAATCCTCAGGAACCAGGTCGTGCACTCATCTCACCACGCACTGCGTGCTTCTACAGACAGAGAGGCTCAAAAGGGCAGGGTACCCAAAAGACGTTGTTCCAAATATACTAGAGGGGCTGATCACCACTTCCCCGGCACCGCCAGTCGCTCCTGTTCGTCGCAAAGAACGCTTTGCAGCTATCCCCTACTCGCACAACACCACACATGGCCTTAAGGGACTCGCCTCTCGCTTTGAGGTAGGGGTAGTGTTTAGCTGCAAACAAGACCTTCAATATATGGGCAGAATGGTCAGGACCCCACCCACCACAACCCATTGAAGCGAAAAGCTCGGTCAGCAGTTCTTGAAATCTAGGAACGAAACAGTGTATTTTATCCCTTTTTCGTGTGGGGGGAATATATGGGGCAGACAGGCAGGTGCCTAAATGACCGTTTGTGGGAACACAGGTGGGAGGTGAGCGAACCCCCCGACGACTCCGTGCATCCAATCGTCGTACACCGTAAGACGTGCAGCGGTTGTTCGCCCAGATACGAAGGTACGCGCGAATTGGGAAGATACCGCAGAGATATGGCAGGGAAGCCGCCGAGTCGTATGCAATAAGAGCTTGGTGATTAACGTTGCTTTGACTTCTCTAACCGACAGGAAGATATCATTCCTCCGTCCCAAACTGGGCGGAAGGGACCAGAAGCCTTGAGAGAAGGCCGCGAATAACCCGTTTTGTCCCCTCCTCCTCTTTCAACCCCTCCCTCCCCTCTTTTCCTTACCTGCTCCTTCCCCTTAACCTACTGGAAGGCCGTCGTTTGAACGCAGCCGAAATAAATGTCGCTGAAAGTTGAAAGTGTTGTCTGCATCAATTTTCTGTCCCGTTTTCGTGTTTATTCTTTCCGGTTGTTTAAGTGTATTTACCAACACGCTCGTTTTTAATGTTAAGCCTGTAGACCCTTTCCCCGGATTGAAAAGAAAAAAAAAACGATGCCCCGTGACGAGTTGGCCTCCTTGACAAGTTCGCCTATGACCTGTTGTCCTGTGACGACCGGGCTTTTGACGAGTTCTCGTAGGCTACGTTTACATGGATACGACCGTAGCGCATCGAATTGAGTTGGCACATTAAATTCACTCTAACCACTGCGTTTACATGAATTCGAATCGACCGGTGGCGATGCCTCGCGTCATATGAATACCGCGCACCCCACGTGGCCTGTCGAGGGGAGGGGGGATTAGTGGAGTCCATCGGCAACTGCGTGGTGTGGACGGTGGCACAAAACGGAGAGGGGGAGAAGAGCAAAGCTTGAAGGCCATCTTACCATTTCTCCCCTCCCTCCTTCTCCACCTTCCCCCGTGGTTCATACACCCGATTCGATTCACTAGAGTTTGCACGGAGGCCTCTATTCGGCTTGAAAACCTCAAACCAATCTCTTCAAAAGGATCGGTTCGGACTCGATTCGATGCGCTTGGCTAGCGAATCGAGGCGTTTACATTGGACGATTCAATTCGTTAACGCGATTCGATGCGCTACTGTCGTATCCATGTAAACGCAGCCCTAGACCACTTCGCCGCGCTCTTCGAGTGAGCCAAATAGAGAAACCTAGTACCCAAGAAAAAGAAAAAAAAGAAGAAAGCAGGATGCGGCGACACTTCGAAGAAGAATGATTCAGGACTCTGCCCCGCAAACTTAAACCTGTTTTTTTTTTTGAGAATTTTAGGCGCTACGCTTGGAATTCTTCTTTTTCAGTAAGCTTCTTCGGATGCGCGATCAACCTACTTGAGGGGCTGTAATCCGCACGCTGTTTGTTTGTTTGATGCTCTATCCGGGGGCTGTCTATTTTAGTTTTTCTGCAGCATGAGGGACGTTAGCTAGGCCAGGGTGAAGGCGACATCCTTGACGAGAAGGGGACAAGGACATCCAGTGGTTTTGAAGAGTACCGTCACGTGACACCTACCAGAAAAGATAAGCGGTAATATCCCAATCACGGCGTTCCATAAAAAAGCTAAAAGCTCGACCACAAAAACAAAAAAAAAATATCCTGCAAAGCGAACGAAAATGTCTGAAAGGCATTGTGTCGCAAGATATCTCGTTTGTTTCCTTATGTTCGTTCCTATTTTTGGTTGACGCCGTATTTGTTTCAGCTCCCGAGGGAGTACGCAAGCTGCGTCCTTCACGCCCGGCAGTGGATGAAACCGCGAAAGGCATATATTGTTGCCAGAAGGTGCGGGGAATCTGGTTTAGCAAAGCGTAGGGGGATCATGCTCTTTTACTTTCTTCTTTATTTCCCCTTTAAAATGCCCTGCAGCTGAAAACAACGAGTACATAACCCATGAAAATAGCAGTTCCTGACGCTAAGAAAGTAATACTTGAGAAAATACATAAACCAGCTTTTCGTTTCGGGTTTGTTTTGAACTAAACTTACTCACTATGCGTGCAAAAGTCGATGCAAGTACTGAAAGCAATTATGCCATTTCAACATTTTTGTAATTGGGTAACTTTAATACCTGTATATTCCTTTTTTTGAAGACAGTAAAGACATTATAGCCAAACAGGAACTGTCGTGCTAAAACGTACAGTGCGAAGTGAAGACAAATACTTTTTTTGTAGTCCACACACACACACACAAATGCTATGCAGCATCGAACGTACCGTTTACTTTCGCACATTATGTGATGTCCTCTATCGCGAAAGTACAGGTGTAAAAGCGCTGTGGAGGCGCCACGAAAAAAAAATTTTTTTGTAAGTGAACCGAGTGTTTATAGTGGAACGAAAAAAAAAATAATTAACGAATTTTTATTGTGAACATTTCACTTCAAAAGTAGAACTTTAACCAAGTGACGACTACGTGCTTTCATGCCAATTTCAACGAAGTTGGGACAACGACGATCGTGTTGAGTCTTGTGAATGCGAATATGGAGCAGCATGTTTATGTTATAATCATTGTGTGTAATCGCTGCGCAGTACCTGCCGAAAGAAGATATTATTTGAGCACAGTGCCAACCGTTTCCGTCTACGTGTGCTACGAATACAGCAACAGTGTTCGTAAAAGAAATGATGAGGAAATATCGGGCCGTTGATGGTGCGATTGTGAATATAAAATAAAATGTTTATTGAACCAATAATTGCGAGCTGTTCGGTCGCCGAATCCCGGAGAAAAGCTCCCCGGAGAAAAGCTCACCGCGAAAATGGCAGGATGAGGCGAAAGGCTCACCGGCCATTGATCGCATCTAGAGAAAAGCTCACCGATATTTTTTCTTCTTTTCATATGGAGGCTGTTGGACCATGCGTAACAAATATCAAGTTATTATTATTAAAATTCGTCAAGCTTTGTAAAAAAGGAAAATCTGTTTTTTGTAGTATTAGTTAAGCTTATTAGGTAGTTTGCTCTCAAATTAATTATTGCGTTCGAGTGTTTTCTGTGGTTTGCTCTCTAGGCAACGAAAGCATAACTGAAAACTTTATGAACTTCAAAAACAGTAAAAAGTTCGAAAACCTAATAATGTCCGCCTAAAACCTAAAAAGCAAAGCTGTAAATGCCGAAAATACGAAAGTGCATGCGCAACAACCCGGTGCCTGAAATTCTCTTTCAAGCCTTTTTTAAACCTTGACAGGCCTTTGAGAGAAGCACAACGAGAGATTGGCAGAACTAGCGCATTATTCATTTCTCTCGATGGAGGCGTTCCGTCTATGTGTGTAATGATTTTTTTATTTTATTTTAGTAGCTGGTGGTTCATATGTTCATGGGGCAGCACGGTGGACTGAAAAACAGTTAATAAAGATAATAAAAGAAGTATGTGTGTCGAAAAAGATTTTTCACACAAGCCTTTCGTTATGTTTCACGCAAATGTACTTCGGCGTTGGGGTCGCGGAAATCTGGGATTGAACTTGAACAAAGTAGCTTTTTCCTTCCCTCCTACTGTTGCCACGGATGTCTTCTGACCTTCCTACGGTCCAAGGTCGCCACAATCTGACTCGGTGAGAATCGGGTGGTGAGCTCCGTAGTTTGGGTATTTGCAGGCGAGTGCAGTATACCTCTTTGTTCTTTGAGAAATTGTTATACTGCCGAAAAAGTGCGGTGCCTAATGGCTCAGTATAATGAGGTGCGTCCTGAAAATATTTTTTTTTGTGAATAGAGGTTATTTGTGTTGTTCAAAACTTGGAATTATTAAAATGTCCAACGTCGAAATGCTGGATAATCGGAATGTTCAAAAGTTAACCACGGAACAATGAAGTCACTACATTAATGCCAAAGCATCAGAAGGCAGCAATATTTATTTACTTCGTCTTTGAAAGATAATTTTGTAGGAGCAACTGGGAGGGAGCATGAAAAAGTTGGTTGGACGATGTCTGCGTGTGCAAGTAGAAAAAGGAAAAAAAAAGCTAGCAACACACTTATGTCTCTGCACGTACTTAGTGCGGCAGCAGAGGATATATTCTGCGCTTCTAACTGGAATTAGTGCAAACGTTTGGCTAAAACCTTTCACCCAGCCGCCGGTGAAGTGCAGTGTCTGATCGAACAATATTGAACTCAAGCTTTATCACAAAAAGCTGAAACTCCACTTGAATGTGACGCTAGCGGTGTGGACTGAATGCTAAAGGTAGAAAACGTGACGTTATTTGAAAAAAAGAAGAAATTAAGCAGCGTGAATTTTTTAATAGAGTATACCATGATCGACGTCCACACAAGCCTAGATACTCGCAAATTATCTAAAACCCGCACACTCCGTAGGTTCAGTCCAACTAACCTTATCAATAGACTCGACCATGTCATTGTGGAAACAGATAAAAAACATTGGCAAAAGATTAGACTGAATAAGTGAATCTAACGCAAGTATTTTACCAACCGACGGTCGCGCGCCTTCAAAACGATTTCCAATCATGACTACACACCTTGGACACACTTTGGGGAGCAACACATATTTACGTCGCCGATCGAGGTCTTCATTCAACATGTAGTGCTGACCGAAAGAAAATGCTAACCTGACACTCAATCTCTCGCCGCAAAGTACGATTTCGAAAAGGCGGTACTATACGTCACTTGAGGTCAAAACCTAAGCTATAGAAACCAACGTCGTAAAATGGGGAGCGACACTGCCTAGTTGATACAAGTTGATTCCTTGTCTTTTTTTTTTGTCTTTTTTTTTTTACGGAAGAGGTTTTTCGGGGGGGGGGGGGTAGGCGCTGATTGTCTTACTCTTTTGTGGCTTTTGATAGAAGCAGAACGAGAGACTGGCAGAACCAGCGCACGATTCATTTCTCTTGGTGGATGCGTTCGATGTACGCGGACTGATTTATTTTTTTCCTTTATGTAGCTGGTGGTTCTTGTCTTGACTCGGGTCTCAGTTTGTATGTTGTCTTTGTATGCTTTTTTTTAGTTTATAGTAGTTCTTGGTTTTCTGGGATAACAAAATAAACGAAAAAACAACAACACAAAAACATTGCTTTGACAAAAAAATAAGTTTGTTCTCTTTCGATCAGAAGCGTTTCCAAAGTCCGGAGCACCTCGCCATCGTTCCCGTGACATGTCGCTCGCTTTCGCGTAGACCCCTATATTCTGAAGGCCACCATGTTCTTCGGGAGGAAGGCGATTTTGGGTGCTCGCAGTGTTACAAGAGGGGCAGGACTGAGGGCGGAACCCGAGCACTTGAAGAGGAGGAGAAGGGAGGGGGGGCTTTCTTCTTAGTGGGACTCTCTTTTATAGGTCTCCACGACGTGTTTGTCCTACAGAATTAACTTTCATTAATTTCTCGCCCGTGGCTTCCAAGTACTGCGTGCAACTAGTGAGATAGGATATAGTTATAGTTGATTCACAGGATGCATATTTCTAACGCACAATAGTCTTCCGAAATCAAGGTTTCGCTCAAATGGATAACTCACATGTACAGTTCAACGCGCAATACTTTTGACGTATTGACTCGTGAGAGATGTTCCAGACCCAACATCTAAATTTTGTTCCGTAACCTGCTACTATTTTGCGCACATTTTGCGCCATATCGAAATGAAAGCGCATGAAGAAAGTGACACACGTTTTCCCCTCGATGAAAATTTCACGCCATCTCTTTGTCTTCCCAGGTACCATGAGCGTTTCACAGCGACGCGGAACATTCAACCAGAAAAAACGTACGATGGCATCTTTCGTACATTCATTACTTCTATAACACAGAGCCGCTTCGTATCTTTTGTTTTTCTTTCATGGTACTAATTTTTTCCTGCGCATTACGGCTGTAACAGCGCCAGGTTTGTCTGCACTCTCGAAATTGATCAAAGGCTCAGACCAGGGACGGGCCAATTTAAACTAGGAGAATTTATTTAACATTGTAGCAAAATAAATATATCATATCGATTGAAAAAAAAACGATTTTAAACATTTGATCTGGACACATACTGTGCACAGCGAATGCGATAGCGAGTCAGCGTGCAAAACGCCGCCACAAGACGCCACACAACATCTCAGCGATTCTTGCATAGCACCAAGTACGCAAAAGTAAATACAGGTATTGGTTCACATCATTTAACCAAATTTATATAAAACCCGCACACCCCGTTGGTTTAGTCCAGAAAAGGTTATCAATAGACTCGACCATGTCACTTGTCGAAACAGATAAAAGATTATAAAAATGATTAAACCGACTAAGTGAATCTGGCGCACGAATTTTACCTGTCGATGGTCGCGCACCTTCAATACGATTTCCAATTGTCACTGTGCACTTTGGACACATTTTGGTGTGCAACACACATTTACGTCGCCGCGCGAGGTCTTCATTCAACGTGTAGGGCTGACCAAAATAAAATGCTAACATGACTCTCAATGGGTCGCCGCAAAGTAGGATTTCGAAAAGAGGGTACTGTACGTAACTTGAGATGAAAACCCAAGCTATAGAAACGAGCGTCGTAAAAAGGGGACCGACGTTTTTATATTACTTTTCAGAAATATCATGCTACAGTTATTATGCAACTCCAAAACAGCAGATGTTGGGGTACTACACACATTTACGTCGCCGCCCGAGGTCTTCATTCAACGTGTAGTGCTGACCAAAACAAAATGCTAACGTTACTCTCAATAGCTCGCCGCAAAGTGCGATTTTGAAAATGGGGTACTGTACGTAACTTGAGGTAAAAACCCAAGCTATTTAAACGAGCGTCGTAGAAAGGGGACCGAAGTTTTTGTTTTACTTTTCAGAAATATCGTGCTACCGTAATTATACATCTCCAAAGCAGCAAAGCCTATGCTAAGACCAGTAATAATTAAAACCGCCAAACCATAGATCGGGTGCGATCTGTAGATAAATAGCGAAGACATTCGAGTAGCGTCCTGATACGCACGCCACTGTCTTGAGTGGTGACATCTTACAGCTCGATTTCGGTAATTATTATGCAACTCTAGATAATATGGCTCCACCCTAACACAGGCAGCACTCCAGGCATCCCGCCTCTTAGTAGGGTGTCTCGATGTGCGTCTCTTTCTGGGTGAAGACATCCTTTGTTGTAGTCTGTACCAACGACGCGTGCTAATTCTTACATATAAGTAAACGGGGGTAACAACAGTGGCGCCAAAGCACCATTAAGCGCAAGATGCTCGTTGAGAAATGCAACTGCGCTCTTTCTTTTCTTGGGTAAAGTTGCATTTGCAGTTGCATTTCTCGGTTTGAGCATCTAGCACTTACTAGTGCATTGGCGCCACTTTGGTTCCCACCGTTTACTTATGTGTAAGAATTAGCACGCGCCGTTGGCACACAATACTACAAAAGATGTTTTCACTCAGAAAGAATTTGTTGGTCACCAACGAACTAGGATATTAACTGAGGCCTTTTACATTTCCAAGTTCAAAGACAACTGCGTCAGCGCGCCTTCAATAGATCTTTATGATTGTGAGTAGGCATTTTTGAGGTGCTTCAACTTGTGACGATCTATGTGACGGTCATGTGTCGTGATGTAATTTTTGTTTGGTGTGACCACGCCGTTGGGCGTTTCTTTCAATATAAACAATTGACAGTCAGCGCTCCGTCCGTGAGCATCTTCTCTGTCCTGTGCCTCTGTTCGCGCTGTTTTACCCGTAAACATGCTTCACCAACTAGCCCAAATTTCAACAGTATTACGGTTCAGCATTGTTTATCAGTGTTCAGTAATCACTTATATGGCCTCCTGCTTTACGATCTATGTTGGCAGGTTTCTACACAACTATGAATGAACGGTAACAATGTATAAGTTGTTGTTTCTTATATGAAGGCATGCCAGAATCATGCATCTGCTGAACATAAGGCAGCGTTATCTACTTCTACGTGTTGCACTTTTTCAAAGGGGCATGAGTGTGTTGCAAAATATTTGAGACTAACTGTTGGCTATAGCAGCTCGCTTAGCCAAAACAATTGAAGTTTCTTTTTTCAGACCTTCCCACACCCCCAATAAGAACGTGGAAGCAAATTGTCAGAAGCAAGCACAAGTGAAAGTGAAAAATATATTTGAATTAGAGTACTATGCACTGATTTATTAAAGTCTTTGAAAGATATACCAAGTTACTCCCAAAACGTTTTAAGAAAGAGTAACTTGAGTAATAAAGTCAAGTACAAGTCTGGTTGGAACACATGTAAAGGACAGTTTTATTTGCCACATTTCTTAAAGATCCAGCGGAACTATGCGCATGTCATGAAAAATGTCACAGTCCTAACACCACGCGGGAGGACCTCCCTCAAGAAGGATGCAGTTCGTTCCACGTGTCAGACTTCCGGGGCAACGTTTGTGCTACACATTCACACGGATGTAAAGAACCTCCTTAAAACTGACAGCAGCAGCAGCAGCAGCATAGAGGACCGACAAACCATGCTCTGAGCCAGAGCCATTTCAAATAGAAGACTTTCCCACCGGCATCCAATATCCGTTGAATTACTGGACACTTGAAGAATGCACCTGCAAAAATCGTGCATGCGTCGAGCCTCTATGACCCAACCCAGACTCCACCAACAAGGACAGAGAAAAGTCGGATGTTCCATGCAAGCAGCACCTGCCAGGTCGTTACATGGTTTTAAATTTATGCTAGACATAAATTAGTAAACAAGGGTGTCATCCACACAAAAAGAGGGTCACACAAACTTCTGAACGAAGAGCAAAAAGAAAACACTCTATAGAGGAGCGGGAGAAATATAATTAAAAGGTTAAAAGGCGCGAACAAAACCGGACCAAAAAAGACACACGTACGACAGGGAAAGGCGTCGAACGTGTGTCTTTGCTTTTCCTGTTTTGTTCACGCCTTTAACCTTTTAATCGATAGGAACAAACTAGCCTTAACCAAAGTTTTATTCCGAGAAAAGAAGTATTTGCTACCCTAATTCTCCAAGTCTCTCACATGTACCTAAGAGAAAAGTGCATATATTTTCCACCAAGTGCAAAGCCCTCAAAGAAGGTGAATAGATGTTATTTTGTAAGCTACAAAAATATATTTAATGATATCTACTAAGAATGTCTGTTTATTACATTTTAAACTAAGAACACATCATTATTTCAAAATACTCAACTTGTGCGTAAGGCTGATATTTGGTGCTTAGATATAAAAATACTTAGGTATGATAGATATAATACACCTATCATGATCTGTTGCCGGATATCTTAAGAAAAATTGTATTTCTGCAGTGGAATCATGAAAATAAAAATGGTGAACATCGCTTGGTAGGGTGCCCAGTTTTGAGATTCTGAAACTTCTTTAGTAGATGTTAGTTATTTAGCTCTTCATATTTGCCCAATTTCACTGTGAGAAGTGGAGTTGTATAAAAGTAATAGGCATACATATATGATATCTTTTACAGTTAAACTGGCATGCCATACAAGTAGTAAGAAAGTATCAAAGAAACAATTTAGCGCATACATAAGAGGTCAATATAGTCTAAATGAATTTGCTTTACTTTCAAGTGACGAGTTCAGTTGCGTCCAACGCAGAAAACTGTCGGAGATTTCTACAGTCGAGGATTCTGAGGCTCGGTAGGATAAAGCCGTGCATACATCCAGGCACCTCTGGTAACCGCTCTAAGAATATCCTTAAAACACTAGCACCACAAAACAATCCAACCTCCGTCTTCAGACAGTCATTTCAAACGCGGCCGGGAACGATTAAAGCTGCCTATTCCTACGTCCACACGAAGACAAAAATGAGAGAGAATGCGAGCTTGACAGCTGGAAAGCATATAAAGTCCGATCTTTGAGCGCTACAAAGTCAAATAACTTGATGCGCTGTCGCTGAATCAACCATTTCGATCCAAACGATCCGGCAATAAAAACATAATAGAAAAAAAAATAAACTGGGCGGAAGCTATACAGTCCGGCAGTCACCGAAACGGATGTAAGCGTGGCACTGACGTCTCATTAAATCGCTTTCAAAGACCAACTTCCACAACGCACGTTCGGAGCTCCGTGGTTACCTTTTAATATTTTTCTTTAACTTTTATATTTTATTTATTTTAACAATGCGTTTCTTGTCGCCGACTTTAGCGTGGTTCGGTGTTCGAAAAATGCGAGGTTCCGTGAGTAACATGCGATTTCAGTGGTCCCCAGCTTTCCGCCCCAAGGTACAGTTCCTGGCAGGAAGAGAAGGCCATGGAGTCTCTTTCGAATGCCCGGCTTCCCCAGTACGCGCTTGTTGCCTTCCGTCGTGCTTCGGCTGCGCCTGCCCGCACGAGCATCACGAGACACCGAAGAGTTGTTGAAGGTAGGAAGCGAAACAGCCGTTCTCACCTCACTGCCGTTCTTGTGTTGCTAGAGGGGCCGGTTCACACAGGACCGTTTTCTTACGTTGAGTTATGTTTCGAAAGCTTACGCAGGCTTATGTCGAGAGTCACCGAGACCCACCTGCGCTTCGCATCGAAAATGCAAGTAGGCAGTTCAAGGAGTAGATTTGCAGGCGACATTCGAGGCATGTTGATGTTCCAGTGACTTATATCTAATGTAAGAAAACGCGAGCAGATGCGTCTGTGTGAATGTATCTTAAAGGGGCAAGGAAACGAATTTCGGGCTGGGATAAATAACTTTAAATTGGGCTCTTACCAATCGCATATTGTTAAGTGGGCCAAAAGAAAGTGGGTAGAAAGTCAAGAGCCTGCTTTTCGGTAAACAATTCGAAAATATAGCGGACTATTTCGTAGCTCCTTTCCTTCGAAAGCTTTCCGCCTTTTCACCGTGGTGCATCCGCGGTACCCAAAGCACGTCAGCCTACCCCAGCACACGCATTGAACACGAGAACTGCGTCACTTGGACGTATGCGCTCGTCAACAATCCATTCGTCGACGAATATTTGAATTCGCGTTCGTGGCCAATGAGTGCCGTGACGGCGCTTACCATCGCTCCCGACAATCCCAGAAGGATTGTCCGATAAAATGTTGTCTTTCAGAAAACAATTAAATTATATCGTCATTGCTTTTAGGAATATCATTCGCGCAATATCCGAATTTTTAATCCTCCGCCGCACAAGTAATCTCAATTTTAAACAGAGCCCAACTGCTCAGATTGCACCTGCAAAACACACAGCGTTTTTGTTGGCAACAGCGGAAGCTCTGCCGTAACATCAGGCAGAGAGAGCCACCTCAGCTTTTGACTGCTGTCTCAGTGAAATAACTTGGTTCTAAGAAAGACAAGATTTACGGTATTGAGGAAGCTCAATTCTTCAACGATGATCTTTGTACGCACCATCTACCATGTTGATCAAAACCGGGAATAACGTCAACGCCTGCGACTCCGACGTTACCATGCCTGATGTGACGCCACGACACGACCAGCCATGCATACTCGCGAAATTTGGCGTGACGTTTCGTATTGATGTTCATAATTGATGTACAGAATATTGAGGCGTCTTTTAATGAAATAAATATCATACATGACTATATTTAGGCCCTCTCTACCTGACCAGCGCCAAAACTTTGTAACTTCCGGATATCACCGGACAATCCCTTTAAAAAGGCGGTGGAAGCTTGGAGTCATCGTACCGCGTGATTTTTCATTTCGTTTTTGAGTTGAGGAGGAAGGCTAAGGAGGAACAAGTGTGAAAAATCATTTCATGGTCCCTTCAAGCTTCAGCTGTGACTTATGGCGTGATTTTGCTTATTTTGTTTCTGATTGGCCATCACGTGGTTAGGTCGTGCTCGCTTTGCCGAAGACGACTAGGTGATCATCATTACACACCTGACACATCGCGACCACCAAATCCCAAACTTTGGGAAGAGTAATACCAGCGCTCGGGCATTACTCTTCTAATGCGTTAGCATTCGAACGCTCGTTTTGACGAAAACCCGGCGTTGTCTTTCCTTTGTCAGTTGTCGCGTGCGAGGCTCCCATTGGTTCGAAGCGCTGACGTGAGCACTGGGCAACCTTCTCCCGCTCTCCCCGGCACTGACAAACTGACAGACACCGCCGGGTTTTCGTCAAAATGAGCCCTTTCGTTTTCGGCAAAGTCACACGCACAGCTGGTGCGGAGTCAGAGAGGAGGGAGCGCGCAGGCGCAGCCAAAGCACGACGGAGGGTAAGAAGCACGTGCTGAAGGTCGGGCATCCCAAAAAGACGCACTGCGCTTTTCTTGGCAGCACAGATGGCTGCCATGCGAAAGTGCGGGTTCGAACCCCGCCGGTCCTATTATTTATTTTATCGCTATTTACTTTTTTGGAAAGTTTCAGTACTTTCTCGGCTGCGATCGTGTGTTCTGCAGCAGTAAAACCTTCCTGAACATACAGCGAGCACAAAAGCAGCGGTAGCGCACTGCGCTTCGTGACAGTTGCCCTTGCGTCGCCAGCACAAAATGTACGGCGCCCTTTTCCCCCTTTGTTGAATACACGAGTTCACCTCATTAAACACATAATTGCAGGTCTAAACAACGCAAAAAACACAGACGAATGAGTAGAAAAAAGCAACACGGTACAAGTGCTCTCCTGTGTTGCTTCCCTCTTCGTCCGTATTTTTTTTGCGCTGTTTATATTATATGTATAACGAATACAAACTATCCCACTTTTCGACCTTATTACAGTCCATTTTCAGTTGTACACTCATGTGCTTTTTTAATTCGTAACAATAGCAACAGCCGGGTAGAGTTTGGTGTGTGTGTGTGCGCATGCGTGTGTGTATGTGCGTGTGCGTGTGTGTGTGGTGTGTCTTTGGGGGGTCGTAAGAGGAGATAAAAGGAAAGGTGTTCTGGCGGGGTTGCCGATCTGACTTTCCTTGCAGAATTAGAGAGAGAGAGAGAGAGAAAGAGACAGGTGATAAAGAGAAAGGTAATTAATTCAGAAAAAGAAAGGGGAAGAGAAGGTAGATGGGAAAAATGGGACGAATTGCACGGGTTGAGAAGGAAAGCTTTTACAATCTATAGGCGAGGCCGGTTAACTCCAGTAACTCCAGTATATAGTTCTCATTTTTCCGGCGACGACGGTTAGAGCTAAAGTGGCGAAGCGGGCGAGTTGGTTCATGACATAAAATTCAAAAGCGCTAACAAAGACGAGGACAAAAGTAGGAAGGCGAACAGGACGACATCGGCCAGACAGGACGGTGCGTAAATGAGAGGATGCGCGAGCATGACCTGGCTTTGCGCTCGACACCTGGAGGACACTTGCCTCTTCATTGCAGAGACTGTCTGTGCCAGCCCATCTTTCAAAATACCACGATCGTGGGGAGGGCTCGTGAAAAAGCTGCGAGGGAAGTGCTTGAAGCGCATGCTATAAAGAAAGAGGGCACTGAAGGCTGCCTCAGCCAGCCGTCAATTTTTCTGCACCAAAAAAGAGAGTAATTTTATTGACGCGTGGTGATGTGTGACGCCACTGAGTGATTCAGTGTATTTTTGTAGGAGGCAGGGGTGTCGAACCGGTCATTATTTCGGTTCGGTTCGGGTTCGGGTTCAGTAGCATTGTATTTTGTTCCGGTTCGGTTCCGGTTTAGGGTAGCGCACATAATATCACTCCGGTTACCGGTTTTAGTAAGTGCGAACCGGTTCGAACCGGTTCCTAACTCCACCTTCGAATATTGACCGAGCACTTCCAGCAGCCTTTTCTGAGCACGAGATACTTGCAATAGACCCATCCCAAAACTACTCCCTCTTCAGGCAGATCTGAAAACCCAGCACAGTGACGTGCGCAAAAGACATAATTAATGTGGCAAGGCTATTACTTGCAATATACTGTTCTTAAGTGAACTATATATAAGCGATCGGCTTTCCTTTTTATGGTGTCTTTTGCACACGCAACTGTACAGTATTTCAAACTCTGCCAGAAGAGGGCGTAATTTCGGGATGGGTCTATAGACCTTTCCAAAAAAGAGCTTGTGGTCGGTGCCATCTTTAGTGTTCGTGCGTATAGCGTGTGCTTTGCTCGCTTTCTGAAGCGACGAACACGCACATGCTGGGCTGTGAAGATCGCACGCTGGCCGAGCGGCTCACCGGCCAGCTCGGCCACTCTCAACTAGCGCCCCAAAGCGTTCGCTTAGGTTAGCCAATGGCTCACATACTGACAAACGTGTTGTCGACCTTGCCTTACGAGGAAGCCGCCCACCGTGTTCTACATAAATAGTTCTACTCACTAGCTTCCCAACGAACACAAACACGTGCGGAAGGTGTTAGTCTCCAAAAATAGCAAAACATTAAAACGCACCAAAGATGGCAACGACCCTGAGGTGCCCCGTCTCAACTGGGCACCCCTCCCCAGACCCTCTCCAGAGGGTGTCGGTGGCTTCTTCGCACGCCAAACAGACAACTCTCGATAGTCAACAGGTTGGCTTGCGAAAATAGAATTTAAAACCATAGAAGATCGTTCAAATTCGTGACACCCGTCCGCGAGGTGCCTGTCACAAAACGGTTTGAAAGACACAGCAAGTTGGGCAGCAGTCGCCGGGAGTCTGCTGCTTGCGAATGGCCGAAGTAATTTGGCGCGAAGGTTACGAGGCCGCCCGTGCGGAGACGACATGAACCATGTTAAAAAAACATTCGCGTCATATCTAAACGAATTTTAGAAGTTATTCAGGCCAAGCGTCTTTGTTTTGGCACGGGTTAAAACATTTCGCTCGTATAATAAAATGTGACTACATCTTGACAGCGCTTCGGGTTCCGGTGGAAAAACGCTGTTCTAAAGATCTCGTGGCGATGCTTTGTCTTCTCACTTTGACTTTTTATCGCAAACAACGCTCTATGCAAATGACCCGGTCTGAGGGACTCAGAACCAGTTACATAGCATGAATTATTAACGTTAAGTGCGTGATAATATTATATAACAGTACTCACATTTGAAAGTGTCAGTTACCGAACAAAATTCCGGTAATGCCACCACGGCGAACGACGTTTCTCGAATGCTCAGTTGAAGACGATAAAAGAGGACTTCAAAGAAAAATGAGAAAGTGGTTGAACAGGCGGCATGCTGGCCTTGCTAGTCTGACAAACCTACAAAAAATATACAAAGAAACATTTTCTCCCCCCCCCCCTTCCCCTGCTCCCCCCGGCCTCCTTCCAAGGTGCGGCGCGTCGGCGAATCATCGCCGAGTAACGTTGCATCCGACGACCCATGTTTTTTTTGTTTTTTTTTTTTGTTAGGTAGCATCATATTCCGAACACGTTGAAGAAAAGATTGTTTTTCATTGAAATGGACCACAGGCGGCCCTACAAACTATACTGCCGATGCAGCGCGGTACTTGTCCCACCTTCCTTCAGCGTGTCGCTGCACTCAAGCGGAAGGTCACGTGGTGCGCTCTCGGTGCTCGATTGGCTAAATGGCTCATCGACTGCAACTGCGGTCCATCTTGAGGTCAAACATTCGCGGACGCGTAGGCCTCCGTGCCTAGAGTGGCGCAATCCACTCCGACACTTGGACATTTCGTAGCCAAGCGGCCAAGCCCAAGCGGTGCTTTGAAATCGCCGCCGCCGCTACCGCGCAGCCAGGGTCAATCCAAGAAACAAAGTAAAGTTGAAGCTCTCCAGATGCCTAAGTAGAGGTGGAAACTGAGCGAGCTCGCTGACCACGCGGTCTCTTTGTGTCTCTGCTTTTGATGATGATGTACTTTTTTATTACGCATGCAATAAATACGAAATGTAAAAATATCTGACAGTATGTAGGATCAGTCTTGGCAATAGTATAAGAAAGAAATACGCCCGCAACCAATTATTGACGGAATTGGCCCTGAACCGCTTTCATTGAACCGGTAACCGCCACATCAGATTATGGTTTCGTTCCGGTTCGGGTTCAATATGAAGCGTTCGATTTCGGTTTCGGTTTTGTACCGGTTCGGT
This sequence comes from Ixodes ricinus, assembly GCA_037355805.1. Taxonomy (NCBI): domain Eukaryota; kingdom Metazoa; phylum Arthropoda; class Arachnida; order Ixodida; family Ixodidae; genus Ixodes; species Ixodes ricinus. The sequence goes on from JAZHYW010011723.1 coordinate 31,055, forward strand.
CAAAAATAACGGTTTTGATCCGGTTTTCGGTTCGGGTTCGGGTTCGGTTCGACACCCTGGTAGAAGGTTGTTTGCTTTAGCTGTTTTTAAATAAATATTCAGTTGAGAGTAAGCGCTCGTCCTGTTCGCCTTCCTACTTTTGTCCTCGTCTTTGTTAGCGCTTTTGAATTTTAGGTTAGAGCTAGAAGGGAAGATGATGATCTCATCCGAAGGATTGTCAATACCGATCACAGAGAGTCTTGGGGAAGATAGATGGCGCCGAGCGTGTTAAAAAGTTAACGCATCGCAGCTCGGAGCACGTGACGCTTCGGAAAACTCACGCTGCAGAACCCGCACGGCTAAAGAAGAGACAATTGACTTGGTGACGATCGAACAATCGAAAAATGAACTCTGCGCTGGTGGCGTTACACTATGCAAAGCGACATGCTTGCATTGCGTAATGCCGCAGCGCAGACTTAATTTTCAGTTCTAAACAGATGTTCTGCCTCATCATTCGCTGAGCTGATTTCGTAGATCGCAGATTGGCTCTTCGAGTGTTTGGTGGGTAAGTAGACGCGCCGGCATTTCTTAGAGTGTGTTGAAGCGAAGGGTACAAGAGATAAATAAAGTAAGTGAGCCTGGAGCCCGAGGGATCCATAAAAAGGTGTCAATAAATAAAAGAATAATAGCTGAAGAAAAAAAAAAACAGTAGAGAGTTCTCAAAGCACGATTAAAGACACCGATAAAGGGATATAAATGTATTCATTAGCAGCACCTTTTGCGCTCGCGAGACTGAATCGCTTTTTAAAAGTGGCACAAATTTCATAGGTCCCAATTTATCGAGTTTACTGAGGATAAAGGATTAGCCGATTATGCTACGCGAGGTGGACATTCTTTGTCCCCGGCTCTTTTTAAAACGAGAGAAATCCCGGGATAGCTTTCGCGGCAAAAAACTTGCCAAGAAACAAAATATATATTGGCGTCTGCCCAGCAGTATAGTGCTGACGTTTCTATTTTTAAAAGAAAGTGAACGTAACTCGCATACACGCCGCGGCAAAGCTCAGTTAATTTCTGCAGCGAAAAAGATGATAGATCAGGGGAAGCCGCCTGTACAGCGGCGCCCACGGCATACCAACGCTGCTATACGCGAGCATTCACCGTACTTCCGTCTCACCCTAGCATGGACTAACCGCGAATGCTGTGCCAGCGCGAGCGGCTGGCCTTGATCGCCTTAACTGGAGCACTCGCTGCACGAGCGCTCGTTCAGCCGCCGATGCTTCATTCGAAGTAACCATCTCTGCGCTTTAGCACGCGCGGCTAACAATAGTCCATACTAAGGTGAGACGGAAGTATAGGCGCCATATCCAGGGTGCTGTCTATGCTTCGCTTCAGCTTGGGTCCAGACGCTGGCCGATGCTACGAGCGCGAGCGTGTGGCCCTGAACAGTGCTTGCATTGCACGAGCGCGCGTGCTTGGCAGGGATGCTGAAAGCCCGGAGCTCGCGCTTGTAGGCATCGGCTGCGTCTGGACCCAAGCTGAAACGAAGTATAGAGCGCATGCTCAGAACGAGCCCCCATTAATAGGCCGCTAAGTCCGGCAACTCTTGATGGTGCGGAATGCACGTTACAAAAGAACTGTGGAAGCTCGCCATCGGCACGCGCTCAGCAGTCGCGCACAGCTAGCGTGGCCACCAGTGAATACTTCCTATTGGCGACGTGCGAGACCGAAAGCGTCGCTGTGGTCGGCCTTCCGCGATTGGCCGAACGCTGACTATGACGTCAGAAAAGGATTTATCATCGACGGAAATAAGAGGAATGGAAAAAACTTCAATTTTGACGGTGTTGGCAGTGTTTCTTTGAGAGCGCAATGATTTCAGCTTCCACCATGCTATTTACAAACACCATCGAACTTGTTGTTCGCAAGGTAATGACGTCACAAGGGGGGAACCATAGGAGGGCGCCACCAAAACATTTTGCCGCTAATAGAGGGAATTCACACGACGCCATATTAGGGTGCCTACATGTCTTTCTGTCTCAGGGTGAAGACATCCATTGTTGCCCTGAACCTTCCAGCACGTGACGCTCTCGCGCACTTGGTGCGTGACTTGGGCACTAAAATGGCGTCTCTGCATTAGCAAAAGCTACGCGCTCGAGCTGATTGACACCGGATTGCGCGTACTTCAAAATGCATAAAAAAACGATTGGGCGTAAAAATGGCTGAGATGTCACCACTCAAGCAAAAGCGCGCGTGTGTATGAAGGCACTCTACGCCATATATTTGAGAGCGCTGTTCACTGCGCATGCTCATAAGGAGCTCACGCTTATAGGCTCCCAATCTTGATGGTGTGAAATACGGTGTGTTGCTAAAGCGCCGCGGAAGCTCGCCGTGAGCACGCGTCCCGCATCCGGGGACTCAGGAACACGGCAGGGCGTGTTTTCGAAGACCCGGCCGACTGCAGGCGCTTCGTGTCTCTAACCGCGCTTTGGCTGCGCGCGCGCGAGGCTCGAGACGCTGAAGCGTTGTTTGAAACTAAGAAGCCCGCGCTGAAGGCGGGACAATTAAATCTCCTTCCTGCCGTCTTCGCTTTCACAGTGACAATAGCTACATGAATTAACGCGGGAAATAAAACGCGACGCTCAGTTTACTTGGCACGTCATAGTACCAAGTTTACCGCGTCGCCAAATGTACCAAATATTCTAGCCAAGTAGATTAGACCGAGATCGCGCCTTTCATCTGCTCGTGTTCCGGATTGGATGCATCAGGGGCGGAGTTGAAGGAGGGGGGGAGGAGTTTATTATGCTTCCTAAAACAACGTTTCTTGTGAAAGAAAAAAAATAAGAACTGTCATACACAAGCTTTTTCTAGAAAGAAATGTTTAGTTTTTGGTGAAATGGCGAATATTAGGTAAAATATATATCTGCGCAAAGCTCCGCTCATGACGTCACTCCCATCTGTAACGTCAAATCTCCCTCACCCCCCCCAACCGCCCCCCAAAAAAAAGCCTGACTTATAACGGAAGGATGATCGCCTTTCTGCAGCCCTTCTGCGAAAAAACTTTTCGGGCTTTCCTGAAAACGTTTTTGTTTTTTACATTACTAAAGTTCACAAATGTACGCAGTGCAGACATATACACATTCTGCTGAGTCTATAGCTCAGCAGGATGTTTTGTTTGTACGAGAATTCGAGCATGAAAAGCACTTTTCAAAGCCATGCGCTCGCGCCATTGACATTGTATAAGCACTGCAGATGTTTGTGAGATGAAGTATAAATTGGCTCGCGAGAATGGATCTCTTACCTAGGCGCTAGAAAAATCAGGGCCGATTACATTTATTATAATATATTTTTTTAAATATCAATTGGTAAAATTATGTTTAGAACACAGGTTGTCAATGACTTATCAATAGCCTCCTGCCTGATAGCGAATAGTTTGCCGATAGTTTGCAGTCTTTCTTTTCTCGAAGTTTAAGCTTTTAAGCCGCAGTCTGAAGGAGGTGTGCAGAGACTATCCGTGGCCTGTTTCTTTCTTGCATGCTGTCACAATGGTCATACAAAAAACTGTCTGTAGACAACTTGGAGGCATGCATAAAGTAATCATGCTTCTAAGATGCTTGAGGTGTGGCCGCAGGTGCTTCGGTCATCGTGCCTGCAGCAAACACAGTGTACTTTTGTATGATGTACAAGCAGCGTGACTGATTGGGCTTTAGAAAGCCTCGAGATCGTTCTCCTGCAACAGGGTATGCTGGCCTTTCTGTAGAGTCCGTGCCACTGTCGCTATAGTTAGCCAACTGCAACCTGGCATTTCGGTGAATGCGCGCATTGTTTTCTAGGACAAATTTTTTATACGGCGTATTTTATGGTTCACTCCGACGTCTATACGGTTATTCGATCAATAGCGTGTTCTGTGAAAGCGACGAGCCTAGACCTTGCGCATCGAAGGCTGTTGGCGGCTCCATTGAAATGTTTTCCCGACACGAGACTGTGGCCTGCTGTAAACCACCAATCCACAAAACTGAGAAGAAAAAAACAAGAACAGGCGGAGCAATTTACTGATCACCGGATAACATTTTTATACATCAGCCAGCAGCGAAAAACATCAGGTTCCGAAAGTAGGTCGTTATAAAGTTTCCCTGGAGTAACCAATATCAGAAAGTGGTCTCACCGCAGCAGTGGTGGTGGGGTCGCCCGGAAATTTATGGAAGTGCATCGGCACTATTGTTGTTGTTTTTTCCCGCATATTTGAGATTGATGGCAGCCTTCGTATACGACCGCGTTCTCATTCCGAAATAGGAAGAACCATACTCCGTTTTACCGTAAGTCAGAGCGCAGCCGACGCTACGAACCAACAAGTTCAGTGAAGACAGCGCCCAAAGTGCAGCGACACGACGTTTTTCGTCCTTCTGTGCGTATATGTCACCCCCGGCTAAACCAATCGAACACAGTGAACGAGCCATAACCTGCGCGTCTCTGTTCGCGTGTCTGCTATCCTTTGACTGGTGCCTACGAACCCGCCGAGATGATGCACGAGGAAACAAAGAGATGACGGAAGAGACGCAAATAGAAACGGCTGTCAAAACTCCACACACGCGGTGAAACAACGGCGCGGACGGACGGGATGCATCGACGTCGAGGTGTTTACAGGCCGCCGATCAAACCACATCCTGCTGACAGACAGAGAAACAGGAGCCGCGAGCGGGACCCAGGAGGAGGAAAACGACCTCATCATCGCCGTCGGCGCGGCACTTGAAGAGTTTGCCGGAAAAAAAAATACTTCCCTCGGCCGGAGTCTCTCTCGGCGGATGGGGGACATCCCCGGCGGAGGTGTTCAATATCTTCCGAGACAGCGGGCACTTCGCAGAAGGACGGGTCGCCGGAGGTAATATGATAGAGCGGGACCCGATGCGCGAGCGCAAGAGGAAGAGGGAACTAGGCGAGAAGCGAGAAGGAAGATGAAGCGTAAGAACAAGAAGAAGAGCGGAGTACGAAACACTGAAAAGAGAAAACGGCCGCGCGGGCATTCTTTATTATTATTTCTCTTTATTCTAGAAGGACGGCGACGGTGGTGGTTCGCGAACCAGAGATCTCGGCGCTTGATCAATGGGAGGGGTGTGAGCTCGGTGGGGAACTCCGGCGCACAAACGGCTATATACGGGCTGCCCAAAGCACATATATACACTGCGAATTCTAGAGAGAATGAAGCTATT
>JAZHYW010011724.1:0-20209 GCA_037355805.1 Ixodes ricinus
GTTGTTGTTCTTTTTGAAGTTGTTTTATTGGTTATTCCTTTCTGGTTTCAGTTATTAAATGTAATTCACAAAATGCTTATGTTGCGAGTCGTTTGTCAATCTAGAGTTTATTTTTTGCGCTTAATGTTCACCATTCTCTCTTCTTTTTGTGCGTTCAACCAGTTTGAACCCGTTCTAGAGAAAATGCAACAGCGACTATTGGCAATCTTCAGACAGTATGTACAATGGAGCCGTACCGCGAATGACCTTCTGAAGGGCGTGGGCTATATTAATACGTTCCCACATACGCGCCGCTTCAAAATCGTAGACCTTTTGTTGGAACATAATAAAACGTCTCATGTGTTCCGGAGCATGTTTATTTCCATTGATATTTCTTAACATTGCATTGAAACATGTGGTACCTGCATAATAAATTGCCTTTATTCCTCGATGGCGAATCGACATGTAACAGAATGGACCGTATTCTCATTCCGTCACCCACCTTATAAGTAATCGCCACAGATAACAGTTTCGACATTTTAGACAGAGGGCCAAAAGTGTCGAGAAAGCTTACTTGGGATTGTATTTGTCCAGGCTTTACTCGGTACCAAATCCGTCCGGGACCGTATTTTCCACGCACCAGATGGCCAGTACGTACCATTTTGTCCGGGACCCGGCTGACCTGCACCCGTTGGTAATGTGGCCTGGACGCGTGACTAGCGTAGCCTTTAGTGGCCAGCTAAATGTCCGGAGACGCCTGCTGACGCGCGACACCACACCTTCCACTGCGTTACCAGGCAGGCTTCTGACACCAGCATGGCAGACGTCCCAGGCAAGCCATATGGCAGCGTCGCTTGCGCGCATTCTAATGCGCAAATCTGCTTATAAAGTCAACTCAGTTTACGGTTGAAGCCAAAAACAACGAGATTATGGCGCTTGCACTTTGATCTTGTTTTTTTTTAACCTAGTGCATGCTGACTATCTTTTAATATTAGCTAGACTCTAAGATACTTTTAAAACGATATTACAGTAGGAGACAGCAAGGCACCCACATTAATCATACCCAGGGATCTTCGCTGGCAAAATTTCCTGACATTTCCGATTTTGCACCCGGAGCGAGTTTTATGAAAACCGAGTTAAACCTGCTTCCTCCCCAAGAATCCATCTCTCCTGGAAGGCGGAAACCAACTGAAAGTCTGTATATTAAGATAAATTCCTCAGGATCTACTTTTAGTGTGTCCCCAGTGTTGCAAGTTCTGAAGATCATAGGAGTTTTCTAATTTGAGTGACCGCCGACATATATTCTGCTTACAAACGAGCTTAGATGGTACTTGGGGCGGCGGAGCAGCTCATCAGAGAAAAGCTCTCACCAAACTGGCAGACAGGTGGAGAAAGCTCTACCGCCTTTGAGCGAACCCAGAGAAAGGTCATCGATTTTTTTATTTGGTCTTCAGCTTGGCGGATTGTGTGTCATGCAGGTGGTAATTTCAATGCTAATTAAAATTCGCCCACTTAAAAATAATTCTCCAGCTCTTTAGTAATATTCTTGATGTTCATTTGGCATATTTACTAATTGGCTCGAAACTAGTAATCACCCATTCTGCATCTTGAATGATGCCTGCAAGTACAAAATCCGAATATCGGACATCCGTAAAAAGACAAACAACCTATTGACAGCTCGAGAGTGCTGTCAGTATGACCGGTTTATGTTGGTATTGCTTTTTGCGAGCTAATATGAATGAAGTAGGTGTGAGCCGTTTCAGCTCCTATGACACTTAGTAATTCTAATAGAAAAGTAGGTATCGCATAGATCCAATCAACGTCAACGGCGCTGTTTTTTTTTTCCTGTTATTTTTTACTAATAACACCATTGTCGCGTTTGTTGTCTTTCACCTGCTTTCGTCGTTTGAGCGGTTTTCATCGTGTGAACCTTTACCGAACTCGCCCACCCCGCTAACCTACAGAAGACTAGTTCTGCGCATAGTCACGAGGCAACAACGGTGAGAGTGCGCTAGCCTGAAGGCTGCGTAAGGTTGCTCGCCGGGACGAATGGTTGCACTATCGCACAAAGGCAACGTGTCGAGGATGAACGTGCTAGAACGCAAGCCTTCTCCTGGGGAAGAAAGAAAACCTCGAGGTCTCTACTGACCATTCTATCTTTTTCAAAGGATAAATAAGTGATCTGGAAGAGAATTGTCAGGCATTTGCAGCGCGCTGTAAAGCACGCATTTGGACGCTCGGGTATTTAATAAAGGCAGTTTACGGTAGGTTTAGAAGCAGACATTATTAAGTTTTCGAACTTTTCTCGCCGTTCTTCAAGTTCATGAGGTTTTTAAATATGCATTCGTTGCTTAGGGAGTAAAACCACAAAAAAAAAAAACCCACCACCCGCCGTTATTAAATTGGGGCCAATATACTACTATTACAGGCTAAACAAATATTACAAAAAAATTAATGTTCTTTTTTTTATAAAGGTACTGAATTTTAATGGACAGTCGATTACGGGCCGTCGCGCAGCGTGATCCAACAGCCTCCATGGTAAAAAAGAAGAAAAAAAAATCGGTGAGCTTTTCTCCCGCATCCACTCAATGGTCCGTGACCTTTCTCTGCATCCGCCAGTTTTGCAGGTGAAGCTTTTCCGGTGCAAGCTTTTTCTCCGGGATTCGGTACTGCGAGACCGGAAACAAGTCCATAGAAGCTAGGCACTGATTCCCTTGAAGGCCGGGGCCGACGCCATAGTAAATTTCACTTAAATTGTTGATACTTTTTAAACAAAACTCGTCTAAGGACCTCGAATTTTTGAATCACTCGTGTGCCCGATTTCTCCGGATTATCATGTATAAGAATAACACCCGATTTTTCAAAAAATATACAACGCAAAACCGAAGACCCGAATCGACGCACCCTTTTGAAATTAAGCGACAAGCAACTTTGCAGGCGTTGGTTGCAAGAGTGTAGGCAAACGAGTTACATGCGAAATATGCAGAAAAAAGTTATAAATCTTCAGCAGTGACGCGGCAAAGCCTACTTAAATACGAAAGTAGGTTATAATCTGCGGGCCTAATATACATACATATATATATATATATATATATATATATATATATATATATATATATATATAATAAAAATAGCAAAGAAAAAAATTGTACTACCCTCGTGAGACGGTTCGAACACCGGAGCGTGGACCGTGCCCACGGCAACCTGCTCCGGAGCGGTGATAAACCGCTGGCGCCATCGTTCCTGCAGACGGCGTGACGAGGGCATAGCCTGCTAGGACCTTGCGTACGGTCGGCAGGTGCGGCTCGTGAGGTATGCCGTGCAAAAATACGTTCAGGAACCTTTCTGAATGCGTGCTACCGGGCACTCATGTTTGCCAGGGAGTCGCGGATAGTCCCGGCCTCCCGACCACCGATTACTTTTGCCGGGGATCTGCCTTGCCACAACTTAATACCGCAAAGTTCGTCTCTCTCGCGATTTCTAACAAACTGGACCAGAATTTTAACCGCATTTGGAACCACCCTCTGCTCTTTTTTGTGCTCTTTTTTTGGCGCGGCGATGTCAACGCTCATCAAGGAACCCATGTCTGCTGTGTAACTTTGATAATCAGTGCTCTATTTTTATTTGTGAGTAATCGAGGAAACGAATTTTCCCATTGAAACTTCGAGCAGGGAATACCAAGGCGTCTCGAAGATAGATGGCGCAAGGTGGACCGTGTCCCCATTGCTGGTGTGCAATGTGTGAAGAAACTAACGGTTTTGAGCACCTTTATTGGAGTTCTAAAGCACGGGAAGACGTTTCTATCGACAAATGGAATAATGCGAGCAGAGTTGAGTCGCCTCAGGCCTAAAGACAACCTTTATCTAAATCCGCTGAACGCAGACGATTTAAAAAAATTCCAACTTAGTCCGAGTATTTTGGGACATTGACATGCGCTGTAAAAATATAAGTATTGCGTTTACCCGTTTATTGCAGCGAGTGCTGAGAGCAGGCACAACGATAGAATGCACTCTTCCTGCGTGTAAATAGGCGGTATATAGTGGATCGTAGGCAAGGACTGCGTTGTTAGCGGGAGCTCGTGTCGTCGCTTTGAGCGTGGATTGAGCACGCGCGCCCGCAGAGCCCAACAACCCATTAGCGTACTCTTTAAGAAAAAATTCTATTCTCTGTCCCAGGAGTTGTGTTCAACAAAGGCAAAATCATGGACGCGGGCACATAGTTTTCAGATTTGCTTTCCTTTCGCGAGTACCAGTGCACGGAAGACAAATCTGAAAGTCACGGGAGCGCCTAACACAACTTCTGCAAACCCAAAACTTTTCGGTATTTTTTTTAGCATTAACGACCCTTTTCACCAAACCAGCTGCTTGGTCTTCTTCGCATACATTTTATAAACATCGAATAGTACCTGCAACTGTGCACATGCGCACGGAGGAATATGCGACATCTGCAGTTCACGCGCCTCGCGAGCATTCAACTACCCATCAAATGCACTGCTCTCCTCGAGGCAGTCGAAACTTTTCCGACCGATCCGGTGGAGTCCGGCCGTCGGGACAGTAAAAAGCTTCTTCCCTTTCGCAACGCTGCTCGTACAATTCACAGCGCAGCAAGATGCATCGCGTTGCCCCGTGGGCCCCGGGTACCAGGAGTCTCAGTCACGAGGGGGGTGCCACTTATGGCGGCAATCCCCCCGGCTTGACGCTGGTTCGTAAGTGGCAAAGAATGTGTAGACGCATGAGGTCACCACTCTTCCATCACGAACGTGTCTGGTGCAGAGTCGCAAAACTGGCTTGGCTCGCGCAAAGTCATCGCGCACCGGCGGAAAAAACAAGCGCGGAAAGTGCGGGAGCACTCGAGAAAGAGCTGTGCCCGGGCACGCCGAGCCAACGCCACCTAGTCTACGCCAAACCCAGCGCAACACGACGCTGGCTTGCGCCGACCACGGCCGGACTGCGCCGAGACAGCAAGAGAAGGCGCCAGACGAAGAAGAAAGAAATCACACGAAGGTCTTACACGAAGGGAGTCGCGGGGAGGGGTAAACGTGTTGGGTAAACTCTCAACGTGTCGTCTCCCTCACCCCGGACTCGCACTCATGGCTGTCCACCCGTGCACGGCACCGCACCACGCGCCGAGGGGGAAGTGCCGAGAGGAGGTGCTGGCGAAAGGCTTCTGCTCAGCAAGCTCCCTCGCTCTCTGACCCCGCCGTAAGTTCTAGAAGCGCGTCGCTCGCCGTCGGGAGGCGGTCACAATGTAGTGTTCTGGCAAGTGAATTCGTAATGTTGTGACGGCGACGGCGTTTCCCTGTTGCCACAGCGTGCCATGACTGGAGACCGTCGAGCTTCCGGAAATCTGCGTGGACGGACTGGCTTCAGCGCCGCAGTGTACCGGTATGCCAACGATTGTTTGATTGCATTACTTTCCATTTTAAGGCGTGCGGTTTAGAGGCTCGTTTTAGCGACAACATCTTACCGAATTGCCTCGAAACTCTGTTTAGAGAAAATGGCGGCCGCCGGCATGCTGTTGCTTGCCGAATCGTTAGCGGTGAACCCTTGGCGGTGCACGCTCGAGCTTGATATTACATCATATTTTCCCGGAGCGATACCGAGGGTGACCACAAGGTCTGTTTGGAAGCCTAGCTTGCCGCCGCGTACAGACCGCATTTCTCTAAACTGAGCCTTCACGTTCTCTAAACCAGAGGTGTGCAAAGGGGGGGTCGCAGGACGATGTCTGGGGGTCGCGGGGTATCAGGGAGCCGACGAGGTGCCGATGGCGCTTTGACACTGCTTCAAATATTTTACTGCCAAGTGCTACCCGCATGTCTTTAAAGGGATACTGGAATGAAAATTGAAATTTGACTATCGTGTCCATAAATTAGTTGAATGTGACCTATAATACCCGTAAAGCGTTTCATTTGCACGAGAGCGCGTGCAAATGAAACGCTTAACGAAGCCATGGTCTCGCGCCTGCAGCCTTGACAGCGTAGCACACTAAGTATGAAACGGAGTATAATGTCCGAGCGAAGTTAAAGCTAGAATGCGCTGACTAACGTTGAAGTTTGGGCTAGCTCGTTCTTGTCCGTGTCTTTGCGCTGTTTTAACCTTTTAATCTAGAATGCGCCCCTGCCTTGCACGTGCACTCGTGCAATCTATGCACAGCCCAAGGCTACACGCTCGCGCTTGTAGCTTCGGCTCCGCTCATACTTACGGTTCAAGTTTGATCAAGCGTAGGTATGCATACGAATGCGCTGTACTTCCGTGGTGTTGCGCTGGATTGTGAGGCACTCAACGTCACGACAGTCCATTGTGGCCAGCTGCTTTATTTTTACCTTCGCCGACATCCACCAGGTGCGACCCAGCAATCGTTTTAATCGTTTTAAATTTGGTTTTCGGAGGTCTAACATCAAAAGGTTAATGTCTTGGGGGTTCTGATACAACGGAGTCCGTATCTAAGTGAACAGATAGGCGCTAGAATTTCATTTCTGTATCCCTTTAAGGGAAAGATAGAAAGAACGGGGGGGGGGGGGGAGGTCTTTTTGCGCGTCTGTCGCTCCGCCAAGCAGCCGAACCAATCTTGGCTTGAGTTATGGTTTCGCCTCCATTTATCACTCTTCTTTGCCGCCGAAATAGGGCGCTTGGTAGAGCTTATTACTAATACCTACAATACGAAAATTTACTCGTTCGTTCGAATTACAATAGTGCACGTAAATATTTTGTTAGCTCTAGTTACCGTGAAATCAGTCGTAAGCAAACATGCTTCGTCGATACTGTTGCCAAGCTAACAAAACTACCAACTCTTGTGTGCATAATGTCGAGTGCTGATCGTGTGCGATCGGGCCGTCTTGCTACAGGTGGGTTGTTCATGCGATTTTGCCGTAATAAGGAATTAATTTGTGGTTTAACTTTGTTCCATAGGCTAAAAATGAAAAGGCAGCGGCCCAGTGGCGCCCAACAAAGAAGAACCAAAAGGGAGCGAGAGATGACTCTCCAAGCCATGGCTGGGTCAATCCATAAATACGTGAGAACCTCATTGCCCCCGTCCACAGAGGATGCCGAAGAGATTAGGGTCAGAGTATGCACATGCGAAGCAGGAGAACCGGGGCAACGGGAAGAGTACCTGCAGCCAAGCACATCTACGGTTGCGGAGGTTGAAGAGCCAGGAAAACAGTTTGAAAACATACAAGCGAACGTTACTGCGCATGCGGAAATTCGACCAACAGAACATTCTGACAATGTCCAAGCCAGCACTACCATTGGCACGCCCGTGCAGTTTAAAGAGAGCTCACTTCCTCACGTGGAAAACTGCACATGCACGGATGCAGGCACTCAGCAGCCAGGGAACACTTCTGAGAATATGCGAACTAATATATTTACGGACACAGGGGTAGAACCAGCAGAGCAGTCCGACGATATGCAAACCCACACGCTCGGCGACATGCAGGCAGAGTTGACAAAACAACAGCCACGTCACACGGAGTCCAACTCACCGCAATCAAGAAAGGATCCCGCTGCGCCATCTGACACTCAAGCTGACGCTTTACTGAACCACACGGAGACGACAGATGTACTTAATGAGGACGTGTATTCTGACATTGGAGCGTGGCCAGTGCCCGTCCCGGATGACATCAAAGTCAGTCTCGTGAGAAGAGGAAGTGAACCGATCCAAAACAAAGACGGCCCGTTTCTCGCAGTTAAGAGGGAAGCCGGGAAAGGTAAAACGTTCAGCAGGCATCTAACCAAGTCCTGGTTCTACAAAACTTCAGCAGATGGCAGCCAAGTTCCGAGAACATGGATGGTGTACTCAAAGTCAACAAATTCGATTTACTGTTTCTGCTGCAAACTCTTTGGAGAGGGAAAAGCTCCAGCATCCTCCTTTATTACTGGGTTCAACTCATGGTGGAAGCTGAACCCTAAGGTAGGGGAGCACGAGTCGTCCGAGTCACATATGTCCTGCTACGAGCAATGGAGGACACTTGACGTCAACCTCAAGCATGACCGAACAATTGACGCGGCCTTGCAAAGAGAAAAGGAGGCCGAGAGAAAACGCTGGAGAGACATACTACACCGCCTCCTAGACGTAGTCCTATTTCTGGCTAAAATGAACCTTCCTTTCCGCGGCCACAAAGAAGACATCGATTCAAGTAACAAGGGTAATTTTCTGGAACTGGTAGAATTCCTTTCGAATTACGACACGACTTTGAAGGAACATTTCACAAGAGTAAAGACCGCCATTCCTGCCGACGGGAGACTGACCTCGTACTTATCGCCGCAAACGCAAAACGAGTTTATCCAGCTGTTGGGTAAACACGTAAAAGGGGAAATTGTTACTGAGATCAAGGAGGCTAAATATTTTGGCATTTTGTTTGACAGCACACCAGACGTTCGCACGTTGACCAAATGTGTCAGGTGATAAGGTACGTACACATCAAAGATGGCGAAGTCACAGTAAAAGAGTCGTTCTTAGGCTTCTTTCCCATCGAAGGTAAAACTGCTGCCGAGATTACAGACCGTATTCTAAAACAACTCGAAGATGATGGATTGGACATCGCATTTTGCCGCAGCCAGGGCTATGACAACGCAGCCGTTATGGCTGGGATCCACGGTGGAGTACAGGCCAGAATCAAGCAAATTAATTCAAAGGCCTTGTTTGTACCCTGTGCCAATCATTCGCTGAATCTTTGCGGTGTTCATTCATTTGAAAGCGTCAACGCGTGCGTCACGTTTTTTGGAACTTTGGAAGCTATGTACACGTTTTTTTCATGCTCACCTCAAAGATGGAAACTACTGAGAGATGCTGGCGTGGTAGTTAAAAGTCTTAGCCAGACGAGGTGGAGCGCTCATTACGAAGCAGTCCGTGCAGCAGAAAAATGCTATGAGCAGATAATCTCGACGCTGGAAGCACTGCAAGGTGCAAAATACAACGTGGAAACAAGGAGGGGTGCATTGAGCTTGGTTACTGCTGCATCCGATTTTTCTTTTTTGAGTTTCCTTTATTTCTGGTCTGAAGTCTTGCAAGAAGTCAACCAAACACAGAAATACTTGCAGACGGCAGGAATCAGCCTTCAGCACTGCACCCTGAAGCTCAGATCTTTAAAGATATTCCTGCAAGAGCAGCGCGTCAAGGTGGTAGAAAGGGCAATTGCCCAAGCCACAGCAAAATGCGAGGAAATGGGTATAGAGACACTAGCAAGAATCAGATATCGCAGGAAGATGCCTGGTGAAAGAGCAGCGGACGCTGGCCTGACGTTAACAGAGCAAACCAAAAGGGCAATGTTTGAATGTCTCGACCGTTTTCATGAAGAGCTGGACACCCGCTCAAAGGCTATGGAGAAAGTGACGTCGGTTTTCTGCGTCATTGAGCCTGCTTCTATAGTACTTGAGACCGAGGAAACGCTTCGGACATTGACACCAAGCCTCACTGAAGTTTATGACGAGTTCACCGGTCATGATGACGAAATCGTTATGGAGATCATCCGACTGCGAAGGCACCTGAAAGCCGCTGGGAAGCATCCTAATGAGACAAAAACTTGGAATGCAAAGCAGTTTCTAGAATTTATTGCCAAATGGAGCTTTTTCGAGACCCTTCCAAACCTGACTGTTATATTTCGCTTGTTCCTCACCATTTGTGTTTCAGTTGCCTCATGCGAAAGGAACTTTTCCAAGCTAAAGCTAATCAAAACGTCTCTGCGCTCCACCATGAGCGATGAAAGGCTCTCAAACCTGTCGATACTGTCCATAGAAAAAGAACGTGTCAAAAACATAAATTTTACAACAGTAATCAATAACTTTGCAGAAGCCAAGTGTCGGCGAAAGAACTTATGAAGAAATTGAATGTTCAGCTTTCGTGACACAAATGCTCAATATAAAAAAAAACTTCATGTGTTCTCATTATGTGTACATAGTTAAATAAAAAAAACACTGTTTGCTGGCTAACCCTGTATTTATTATTTCATTATCGCTGCGTGACCTCGCGTCGCGGTTATGGCTTTTAGCTTTGCGGTCTCGGGGAGCAGGGGAGGGGGGTGCCAGATGGTCGAGCTACGCCACTGCCTCGTGCTCTGCTTTTCGCAAGCTCGCCGTCGGCTGTGATAACTTTCGCCTCGATTTGCGTATACGTCTACTTTGTATCCACACCCGATGTGATAATAGTTAAAAGCCAAATGTGCCGACAGTTTTCAACTGAACAAGAGAAATCACACTGTCGTTGCCCCGTTGCACTAGGCGTATACACTAGGCTCACTAGTCATGGAAACAAATATCTCCTCATACAACAGTTTTTTGAAAATACTTGTATTTTTTTTAAAGGTATTTTCTGGCGGCCACAAGCCCACGATCGCATAGCTTTATCTTCGGCAGTTGCTCCTGCTGAGCGAGAGTTCATGTAGGGGTGCCTTTTAGAGCGCAGCTCTTAGGCGCCCGTTTCCGGCTTGAGCGGCGTCGCCGTCAGCGGATCCGCGCGAGAGCATCATGGGAAATATCCCATAATGCACCGCGCGGAAAGGAGGAGGGGAGGAGGTTGAGGAGGAGGGAGGAGGAGGAGAAAGGAGGAGGAGGAGGGAGGAGGAAGGAGGAGGAGGAGGAGGAGTATACCTCTCCCTCAGTACCCTTCCTCCTCCTCCTCAAGAGCTGCGCTCTAGTTCGGCGTTACAGGGAGTTGTAAACGGCTTTCATTTTTGAGCCAATATCTAAAAACTGTACAGAGGGCGCATCGCGTGGGTCGTTATAGTGAAAACGTTTAAAATAAAAAAATGAAAGCCGTTTACAACTCCCTGTAACGCCGGATTGGAGCGCAGCTCTTGAGGAGGAGGACGGAAGGGTACTGAGGGGAGGGTATACCCCTGCTCCCTCCTCCTCCTCGTTGATCCTGCCCGCTACCTCCTCCTCCCTTATCCTCCCCTCCACCCCTCCTTGTCCTTCACCTCCTCCTCATCCTTCATCCCCTTGCCTCCTCCTCCCCTCTCACCTCCCCCCTCCTCCATCCCTATTGCTGTCCTCTTGCCACCGTTCCCTCGGGCGGTCTTGCCCTAAGAGCTGGAGGGGTCACGTGACAGGGGCCACGTGGCCTAGGGGGTCAGGTGACCCGGGGCCACGTGGTCTAGGGCCTAGGGTCCCCGGTCACGTGACCTGGGGCCTAGGGGGCCACGTGGTCACGTGACCTGGGGCCTAGGGGGTCACGTGCCGGGGGCCACGTGGCCGTAGGGGCCACGTGGCCCCTAGGCCATGTGGCCCAGGGGTCACGTGACCTGGGGCCACGTGGTCTTAGGGGGTCACGTGACCTGTGCAGGTTACGCCGACGCCGACGGCGACGCCGCTCAGGCCGGAAACGGGCGCCTAAGAGCTGCGCTCTAAAAACAATAGTTGTAAACTTTGTCACCTACAAGAAAAATAAAAGATTTTGTCAAACGCCAAGAAGTTTAAAGGGTCAAACTACAGCGTGGACCAAGATGAACTTCCTGAAACCCGCGAAAAGCGTCTTGTGTGGTTTCGCGACCTTCCCCCTTTCCTTCTGTGAAAAAAACGCCCGCCACATCTTGTGATTACGCCTGCTGAAACGCGCGTAAATTCGTCAAGAATACGCCCTATGTGGTCGGCCTTTAGTCGCTCGCTTCCGGCTTGAGCGGCGTCGCCGTCGGCGTAACCGCGCGTTGCATTATGAGACGTTTCCTATAACGACGTCCCACGTGACGTCATTATAGGAATCACGTGTCATACGACGTCACGTGACGTGTGACGTCACACGCATCTAAGATTGCCAATATTGTCGCTAAATTTAGCGGGGAAATTTTTCCGCTAAATTCGGCGGAAAAATATTCCTGCTAAACTTACCCTCGTGACGTAACGTGTGACGTCGCACGTGACGTCACGTGTGACGTCACGAGGGTGAAATATTCCAGCTAATTTTAGCGAAAAACTTTTCCCGTTAGATTTAGCGGGGAAAGAAGAGGGTCATACCCTCCTCCTCCTCCACAAGAGCTTCGCTCTAATTCGGCGTACCAAAAAATTGTAAACGTCTCATTTTTTTAATCTTTTTCCTCAGGTAAGCTTGCTCTTTGCAAAGTTTATAGAATAAATGCACCACGTGTGAGCAACGCTGCAGAAAATCGTAGCGCGATAGGTTAAGAAACCGATTTTTGCTGTCAATTTAAAGAGCCTGGCCGCTATTCGAGACACCCTGTAGGTAGTGTGTTGCACATGTGCGAGCGTGCCAACCTTCGGAGGAGCAGCCCGAGCTGACATTCCCGTTCAGACTGCCAAGTCGGCAGCACGCAGGGGCGCATTTAGAGGGCCGGGTCCGTGTGTAAAATTTAGGGCGTGAAACGAGGGAGAGGGGGAGTGGGTTCCTAAACATATGGTAGGCTGACCAACACCTGACCCCCCCTCAGGAAATTCCTGCATCCGCCTCTGGCAGCACGATGTAATCATGTAAGGAACAAACACGTTCATGCATTACATTAGTGGCTGAGATGGGATTCGTGCTACGCCCGCGTGGGTTCGAACCCCATCCTCGCTGCCAATTTGATGTAGGAACGCATTTATTCGTTACATGGTTACATCGTGCTGCCGACTTGGCAATCTGAACGGGAATGACGGCAAATCGCGTTTTTACTTTATCTGGAAAGAATAAAACACGGGGGCGGAGAGAGATGCGAACTTTTTCGTATAGAATGTTTTCCTACTTTCATTTGCCGTCGTTGTTATTTCCTCAAAGTAACTTTGATCTGTGCTTAGATGGAAATATATAATTCTAAAAATATGTTATTTTGTAGGCAATACGTCACGTGAGCGTTTGGTTTAGTATGCATTTTGTTTCTATGAACTGGTTTGCCATGTTGCATCACTCGGTGTCATGCCGTCTCACGGGAATTATTGTTTATATAAACAGTCATGTTTCCGAGAGATATTTAGACCACTAAACGAGTCTGATCAAAAAACAAGCCCATATCTTTCGCGTGGCATCGTTGCACATATATCTTGTTCTTACACTGCACCCCAGTAATTCTATGCCCTAAAAATTTGCTGTGTACACTTTTCTAGCTTAATTGTTGCATATAACTATCAATCTAGGGTAATTCAACATGGCTGTGTTAATAAAAACTCGTAGCTACAAAGGTAAATCCACTCGCCACGCCTACTTTTCAGCGCTGTTCTACCTGCGGCACCTGGTCGCTCTTCGTGTATATACAAAATCTGTTTCCTAGTCCGTCTTATATTTGTGGACGACTTTCTAGAAAATGAAACTTGATTTGTATCGATAGAAGCAGTTTTTACGACGGCATATTCACGCGCGATGCCTTCGCACCAGCGATCTACTCCGAGGCGCCCGGCCCGACTTGATCGCCTCCGGTCGTGACGTCACCGGAAGAGTGCGCCGAGACTTCACGCTTCTAGGCTGCGAGTGCGCGCTTTTTTGTTTTCTAGGCTTTGACCAGCGACAGTTTAAGAAAGGCGTTTCTCTCCAGCTGTCACTGACGAAAGAGAGTTTTAGCCAGGGTGAAGAATAACAATCTGAATCAAGATAATTTATAATTCATGATTTAAAGCAGACTAGTTTTGGCTCTGATAACAAAATAATTCCGATTTTCTTTTAAAATTTGTATCTTGGGTATTATTTGATGTTTTCTCCGTGCATTTGTTTTTATATTAAAAACAATAAGAATCATCGAGCAAGATTTGTTAGGCTGAGCACCAGCAAAAAGCATTGCTCTTCCAAGCAAATCGGATCATTGAGCGCTTTCTATCTTCCACTTTTCTCCTTAACAGACACAACTAAAAAGGTAATGTCTTGCCGCACAAAAACAGGAGCGAAAAAAAATTAGGTTGTTCTTTTTTAGTATGATTGATGTTACACCAATAAAAAGTAGTTAATTAAACTGTACTTTAAATGCGCAATAATTCTTCTTCCGTTTGCTATCAGTATCGGATGAATGTCACGTTTAAAAATACACGTATTAATAATTAATCGCTTGAATCTAGCTAGTGATTTGAAACAAATACATCTAATCGATCACATTATGCGATACAGTGGCGCTTGAAGAGGGTGCGTTGCAAAAATGCGCGAAACCAAGGAACCTGTACATAACTCCTTTACATAGTGGCCTATATGACCAGTTCTCTTTTTTACATTGTCTTTATTTCCCTCCAAGCCAAGGCAAGTTATCGTTTTTGTTTAATTGGAAGTACACAGATTTCGAAAATGGCTGCCGTGGCAAGCCATACATCTCTCCCACTGAAATTCGAATGGATTTACGCCATTCGGTAGGTTCGGTTGCACTAGTTACAAAATCATTTTAACGAGCACATTCCGTAACAATACAGCGCGCAAGTTTGCCCGCTCCTTGCTCACCTGGTGCGTTTGTTTAGCGCCCCCAAACGCGCACACATGCTTTTCTTCGTCCCAACCTCAAGCAATGACGGTGCGCGCTTGGCTGCCCCGTTACGTGTTCCCAGTGCTTCGCTTTGCGATTTTCTGGTTTCCAGAAAATCCCAAGTAAGCACGACGTCCAAAGCGCCCATACCGACTCAAAGTCAGCCAAACCGCTTGGCTGAGTTTGAGCTGGTACGCCTCCTCTTCCTCCTATCTCCTGCTACCCGTGGTTCTCATACTCTCGCAGTTGCCACAAGCTGTAGATGCGTGGTTACTACTTCCAAATAACTGGAGGACTCGGCAAAAAGTTTGGCAGTCTCAGTCGGATGCCCAGTAGGTCTCACGAGCATTGTTGGGCCCCGGTGGCGCTGTTCTCGTGGCGTCAAATAGACATGTGCAACGTTTGTCTTTCCAAGTGCCGTCAAGGTCCGATCACGCTAGAGCCGCTGACGACGGTAGAGGTCGGAGTTGCGCAGCTGCGAAAATAAAACGAAAACAATCTTTGCGCAGAAACCCCAAACAATCGTACCCTCAAATAAAAAACAATGTTGTATTTGTTGGTTATCCACCACCTAGCAAAAGCTCCGAGAAGCTTTCGCGAGGGTCTTTTTTTTCAGTCTAGTTTCTGTATTGAGTGTGTAAATGGATGTCTTATTTTCAGTCTAGCTTTAGTATTGGAGTGTATTGCCTTCGATGACCAAACGACTTCGATTACATTTGCGGTTGTGCCTACACCACAGAAAACGGCTCGCGACCACGGAGAAGAGAGTGAGCGGCGAATCAAACCGGCCAGTCCTCGATCGGCGCGGTTTTCGGGCGAATGAAAACGAATTTCGAGCCGCAAATTGTTTTCTGGGAAGTTGGGCTCTCGTATGTCATGTATACAAATAAAAATCTTGGCGAGCATAAAATACCCCTCAGTGTCCGTTTAAGATCAACTAAATAATCACGCATGCCGCAACATGAGAAATGAACGAGGACGTGAAAATGTTCTTACACGTGCAAGTTTACCTCGTCTAAAAAAAATCTCTGAACGCAAAACATGTTTTTGTGCGAGACTTGTAATGAGACCCCGGACCTGGAGTGGATTTATAAAACAGAAATTGCCACAAGCCACATAAAAAAAGCTGTCTATGCTGTTTCATTTTTATCTTTGTTGATAAAATAAAAGAAGAAGCTTATCCGAATCTCGTAACACACATCAAATTTGATTACGATGGCGCGATGGGCTGAAAAATTCATTCTCACGCCGGCCAAATACTAATCTACGCTCATCACCTACCACTGGAGCCGCAAATTATTGGGCCAGTGGGGACTAAAAAGGAAGACAACAAAGATGGCTCGCGAGGGGTCAAGAAGCGGCGCTCAGGACGAGCGTGTAAACGGGTGTGACACCAGCGAAACGGTTGTCTGTTCTGAGTCGCTACGGGCTGCACTTGAAGCATGTGGTTAGAGTCCACCCTCTGGATTGACATCTACGCTCTCAGCGCTCTTCATCGGTTAGTTTCGCGACTGGCTTAACGCGCTGGCATGTACACTCGATAGCAATTCTTAGGTGGAGGACACTGGCGCTAACCCGGGTTTTAAACCCCTAGAGTTCTTCCAGAACTTGAATCAGCCATGAGCGTCGAGCTAGCTGCGGATGTCATCGTCTGGCTCAGCCAATCAGAGGCTTCACGAATTTCCGTACTCGTTTTCACCTCAAGAGCCGCAGTAAACGCCTTTGCAGGATTACTGATTTCTCCTTTACATGAAGAAATTAGATATATGCCGGTGCATCTTAGGTTAAATACATGCTAATCTTATCAAGACGTACATGTTTCAAAAGCCAAAGGCACCTCTTCTTTTTCCGGTAACCAGATCTTATAAGAACTAGTTTGGTAAAACAGCGCATCGATTACATCAAATCTACAAATCGCATAGAATAAAAACTTTTGAATTGCTTAATTTTTATTTCCGGACAGTCAAGTTTGGCGCTTTTGTGACACGTTGCGCCATCTAGCTCAAAATATTTGCAACACTGAGAAGGCCCTTTCGCCAGCCTGCTTGCTCGTGGGGCTGTTCACGCATCAATTTGAAGGTGTTGATTTGCGCGTTTCTGGTCTTATTCTTAAAGGCAACCCCACCCATTTACAATTTTTGGTTATAATTGTTTAGCTGCAGCTGCGACCTCAACCAGAAATATAATTGTTTTTCGGTAGTGTGGTTAGCGTAGATATCACGAATCCGGCATCGTTCCGGCGCACGGCGAAACCGAACCACCGGTTGAAGCAGCTTGTCAACACCGATAGTGGCGCGTCGTTTGCATGACCTCGTTCTCGTCCCGCGCTTCTGAGCGACGCACCGACAATGCTTCTGTCCAGCTTCACCCGAGTTTCAAAACAAAAACAAGTTCTACATTTCTTTTCGTTTTTTACCACTTCACTTTGTTAATATGCACCAAATGTAGTGGTTTGCGGGGCATTTATAACTTTGCTGGCCGAAAGCTAATCCGATCATATAAATATGGCGCGCGGTCAGCGCCGCATAGTGCGATTGCATTGTTTCCTGCTCGCGGACCGGAGAAAAGCAACAGGAGATAGATGAACAGATGTATCCACAAGCGGTCTGGTTGTTATAGCTGGCGCTTTATGTACCAGTTAGATCAGCTGCGCGACCTGGTTGGTGTCCGGCCGATAGTGCTGGAGCAGACGCAGGCGGACGGTACGCGAACAACGACGGCGGCCTCGCATCGCCTCTTCGCGGCGTTTGAGAAACCCAGTCGTGCGTCAGCAGATCCCGTGTGTAGGTGTCTGACGTAAAGTGCGGGGAGCAGAGCTTCGTGTTGGAGTTCGAGTCGACGGTCTTCCAGTTCATCTGGCGAACGGAACCGACCCACCTTGTAGCTCTTCCGGTCTCTTTGGGAACCGATGGAACCGCGTTCTTGCCAGCACCGCATTGTTGGCAACTCACAGCTCATAAGTCGCCCACATTGCCCAACGCGAGTCCGGGCGAGCCTCCGCTCCACGACACGCGCGTGAGCGAGCAGTACCGCTTGCTTCTCTTTCCGCGCTGTCGCGTGAAGCAATGCTGAGTTAAATGAACCGCCGACGCTAATAAAATAGAGACACAGGATAACGCAGGCACCCGTGCCGTCAGCAGAATCGCAGAACGCGCCGGAAAATGAAGCGTCCGGTGGCGTCTGCGCGAGAGCGTAGTGACCAGACCTACGTCATTGCCCAGTGTTGCTTCATCAGCTCACCCGTGCCAGCGTTGCTCACCGCTTTCGGGAGCCAACTGGAGCCGGACACCATTTTTAATATTTTAATGGTAATGTGGCGTCGGTTTGATTTAGTTTGGGTATGACCTGCTTTACTCCCCGTGCCGATATCAGCTGTTTCGATAGGTCGACTTTTGAGTGAGCGTTCCTTATCACTGCTATCGGATGTCGTATTAGCGTCGCAACCCGGGAGCTTAGCACGCGTGAAGTTCCTCAAGTTTTCGTCGAGGCCGTGGAAAATGTAATGCCGTCGGAAGTGGGTAACTGCCATAAAGCGTGTAAAATATAAGCATTCCGTTCACATTGCTTGACTTCAGATGCATTTCTCAATGTGCTATTTGACTCGACATTTAGAATTAATGCGCTCGAAGTTCGGCGTTGTCTTTGGGTTCGATGCAATGACTATAGATCAAATCCGTCCTTTGAAGCGCGAAACACATGTATGACGAAACCGTCGATCCAGTCCCGACGTCCGACCACGCACTACGGCGGTCGGAGGCGAGGGTTTTTAGCGGCTCTCCGGTGCTACGAACACCTCTTTCCCCAAGGTCATTCCGGCAGTTCGCACTTCGGATCGGACGGTTTTGTCGTACGCGCATGTGTTTCGCGCTTGACACTTTTATTGCTCTCTGCTCTACTGAACCATGCCGGTCGAACGACGTTTTGTGCGCGTTTGATCGTAGTTACTGAAAGCCGAAGTGAGCGTTTTCTCCGCTTCCGCCGACTGCAGAACGAACTGTCGTTTGTGCCTTTAGCGTGATCGCGTAGCTGTTCAAGATGGTTGCTCTATTTCGACCCGTGTCTATGCGGTCCTTTATCCCTGTTGTGAAAAGTCACCCAAGAAAAAGAAATAGCCCACGAGAAAAGGTTATCCATGCGGCGTTTATTTCTCGTCTATTTAAAAGTGAACCGTATTCAATCTGAACGAGCATCAGCGCGAGCAACTGTGCGGCACCGTCCGAACTACAGCCAGCTTGCACCAGAAACTGTTCTCGGACACCATAATCGTCTTCAATTTGGCGACGGGGACTGGAAACAAGCTGATCACCAAAGAAAGAGTACACTTTGAAAAAAAAGAAAAAAGTGGGAAAGGTGGAACGGGGGAGGGGGGGGGGGTGTTTTTAGTTCCGCTTTTGCAGTGCGCTTTTTTGTAGAGGAGGGAAGGTCGATTAAATCTTCGCTTTTGTTACCTTGATGCGCGCAAACAACCGTAAAAGAAGGAAAACGGATTCTTGTCTATTTGCTTTCATTGCCATTTGACTGTATTACTGTGACGTTCAATTTCGTTTCGCGTACTTCGTTTCAGCTTCTGTCCGAGCGCAGCCAAAGCATGTGGCCGCACGCGATCTCGCTCGCACTTTTGTATCACTCCGCTGTACCGCTGGTCGCGTCCGTGCTGCCTGCGTCGCCGGGTATTTCGTCTTTCAGCATGGGTGTATCAACGTATCGTCTGCCGCGCAGGGTTTTGGTGCGCCCTTTCACGTTCTGAAATTTAGTCCAGGGATGTCAGTACGCAGGCCAGCTGGCGTCTGTGTCCGAGCTTTCTTCACCCGTCCGGTATTTCGGTATAGTCACATGTTTGTTTGTTTCTTTGTTTAACTCTGGAGAGCGGTCATTGTGAATTGTATGCGCGCTATACCGGAAAGGCTTACAGTGCCTTCTAAGCAAAGATGGGGAAGGAATTAAATATACAAAACAAGAGGAGGGGGGGGGGGGGGTTCGGCTGTAAATGCTCGCTGACCCGGCCGTTGATGTTTCAGGCTGTTTGATATACCAGACCTGAGGTGCAGTCCTTTCCACCAGCTTCTGCGTTCAATGGATCGGTGGCATGGGTTGCCCTGATTCGTCACGCATCAGCACCAGGTCGCCCGACGCTTTTCTTTGTTTACAACGTATGGCCTGCGGTACGACGCGGTTGAGCCCCTGCCGAATTTGAAAGTGTAGCATTTATCACGACCTCTCCCGCCTGACGCCCAAAACGTGCCTGCGAAATGACGTTTTGAAGCGGCTCGGTTGGACTCGGTGAGGAAAGCGCACACATGGTTCGGCAATTAATAAACAAAATCACACAAAAAAAACAAGCGCTGCAGCCGTGTTGCCAGCGGATGTACGTGTTTTCACCAACCACAGGCATTTCATACATAAAAATAAAAACATAAACTTTAGATATTTAACCCTTTAGCGTGAAATAATTTCAACTGTACACATTCAATATTGTGCAACGTTCCGTACAAAACAGTTACTTAAAAATAAATTATTTTTGTGGACTACTTTCTGGTGCGTAGGGATGCTCTTTTCTCGGTTATGAATCGTCCCTCGCCTTCGGCTATGCTCGGATGGAAGCTGAAATTAGCGAGGCTCCTGTTTTGGGTTGTCTCTTCACTGTCGAAGAAGGCACCTACCAGAAACTCCTCAATGCTAGAACAACACAACCACACGCATGCACATTTATATATTTAACGTTTGAGTAGATTCTGAAAAACAGCCAGAAAAGGCGGCGCTATTGATTTCAGCGCTGTCGCTATGCTGCTTTATTTGGCCACGGTGGCGTTGATGGTCAACCGACAGAAGAAGCAAAATTCAGCAACTTACCGGAGCAATACAACTGGAACG
>JAZHYW010011725.1:0-55489 GCA_037355805.1 Ixodes ricinus
AATTGTATATTCCACCGTTTGTAACGAATTCAACATAAAAAAAGCTTTTTTTAAATATTTTGTTTGAAAATGAACGAGGCCGATTAATCGATTAATTAATCGATTAAAGGGTGGCGGTTAATCGGGTTAAACGTTTTAATCGACGCCCAGCCCTAAAAAAAACAAAAAAAACACATTTTTAATTGTTGTTGTTCTCGCGTCGTGTTCTTTTCCCACCCTTCTTTTACCCACAATACATTCCGTTAGAGGTATACGCACTGGTCTTGAGTTTTAAGCCTCTAAATATACTTAAACATTCTGTTCTGTTATCAACATGAATTTCGCATTAAAAATATAAAATTTCGCATTTAAAAATCTAGGTTTCCAATAGGAAGTGCCTTTTACTCTAATGTTTTACAATGTTATATTTTGATATTTCTAACGTAGTATAGATTATGTAGCGCATAGGGTTTAGGCTTGAGGCCTCTCCAATTATGGCACCGGCGGAAATTGTCTGACAACCCGCTTTCGGCAGTTGCGATTTTATAGTGTTGAGACGTTTAGAATTGCAAGCTTAATATTATGCGCCTAACGACCTCAATATCTTTTATATGATTATTTATTAAACGTCCCTTAGATTAATTTAATAAAGAATAAAATATACAGCTATGACCCATAAACCCACCATGAGCATTTGCTCTTTTTTTAGCATATTTAGAGGCTTAAAACTCAGAACTAGTGCATATACCTCTAACGGAATGTATGCTGGCTAAAAGAAAAACGTAAAAAAAACGCAACCCGAAAAAAAAATTTTTTGTACAGTGTGTTTAAATTGAACGAAGGCAGCAACATTGCAAATGGAAGATTTCAAGGGGGAAGGGGGCCGCCCCCCCCCCCCCCCCCGAAACAAAATCCTGGCTACGTGCCTGCTTCCACCATATCTGTTTCTGCGCCAAAATGACCGATTAAAGCCCAAATGGAAGTCATGTGCAGTTCCTCGAGTGGCCGCT
Source organism: Ixodes ricinus (assembly GCA_037355805.1). Taxonomy (NCBI): domain Eukaryota; kingdom Metazoa; phylum Arthropoda; class Arachnida; order Ixodida; family Ixodidae; genus Ixodes; species Ixodes ricinus. Next base: position 990 of record JAZHYW010011725.1, read on the forward strand.
GCGTTAGAAATGACGGCGTTGTGATTAGCTCGGTTCTCGAGTACGGACCGGTGCCACTTTTTCAGAGCAATCTCTATGGGAGTTTCCCAACTGAGTGGTTCTGGTAACGTTGGTATTGCATAAATGCTTGAAAGAAACAAAATTGAGGTTCAGCTTTCAGCCAAGGTTGAGGATTTTAGTCTATAAAGGTAGCTTTTTTTTCCAGTTCTTTACATTTTGAGGGGTACTGTCGCATTTTTTTTTTGCTATGTATTATTTTTATGTTTATTTCCTGTTTGTTTTACTTCGGATATTATTTGCATAAGCATTTTGGAGACTGTCCTCGCGCCTGTGGATATTGTAATCATTGATTCGGGAGCCCTAATTCGGTTCTTATATATTTTTAGAGCCATTGTAATTTCAACTATAAGCAAATAATTTAAAAAAAATGAAGCGTGTGTATGTGAATGTGGTCGTATTAGCGCGTGTGGATTGTAGTTTTATATTAACCCTATTAAAATATTCAGATATGGCGAATTGTCACATTTTTATTTGCCTGGGTAAAAAAAGTGTGTCAACCAATTTTATTTTAGCGATCTGGTGTCTTCGAGTATATGAACTACGTTATTATTATTTATTGAAAATATAAGAACGTAGGATTGCATTATCCCATATTGTCAAGTTCTATGATTAATTTACCAAAATTCACAAAATAAATGTACAATTCGTGACATTTATTCGGCGATGCTTAAGCCTCCTCAAACATTGGGGCAAGGAATGAACAAATGTGTTTCATTCTTAACATGTCATTTGAAGTTATATGGACCAAGATGGTCACTCCCAGAAATAAGTAATTGTAAAGTAATTGCATTACGTTTTGAAGTAATTTGTAATTGTAATGAATTATTGTTCATGTAGTAGTAGTTGTATTAAAGGGGCACTGACACCCCAAAGGTCCTATATTTTTTTATTGTCTAAAACGATGCAAGTTGTAGTCATAAACACAAAAAAAAACCTCATCGCAAAAAAAAAAAAATTTTCCGCGCGCGCGCGCGCTTTTTTATTTTTGGCCTTTGATTCTCCGGCCTCTCGCCTCCTCCCTTCTTTTGATCGGTGACGTCAAAAATCAGGAAATTTAGAAGCTTTGTAGGCGACATTTCTTTAACGTTTAATAACGGCGATCGTAAAACATGTTTTTTAACGCAATTGCGAACGCACTACGGCCCCTCTTTTTGAAATACCGAAAATCAGAGTTCGGTGTGAAGTCGCTTCCTGGATTTGTATCCTCCTTCAGGAAAACTTGGCGGCGCTCGAGCAGATCGGCGAGTCGGGGAAGAAACCGGTTTTTTCCCGCGCCGGCTCCCTTCTCCTCGCCTCGGGTCGCTGTAGCAACGGCACTTTCCTTCATAGCGCGGAGCGGAGGTCCGAAAGAAAGTCGAGTCGCAGGAGACCGCAAAAGTTGACTTCCTGCACTGGCGCGGATCGCGCGGGAACTTCAAATTTGGCATTTGGAAATTGTTTTTTTAATTCACAAATACTGAATTCCCAAGTTTCGAATTTTGAGGGTGATGTCCCGGCATCGTTTTTAATCGTTTCGGATAATAAAAAAAATGATTTTGATGTGTCAGTGCCCCTTTAAGGTTAAACTACTTTTGGAGCAAAATAATTGTAATTGTAATTAAATTACATATTGCAAGAAATTTACCATGTATGGTCTGCTTCAATTTGCCGCGGCCCACTAGCGCCAGTTGAACCTCTAGCGTACATTATAATTATGGTTTGCACTTGAAGGTCGCGTCACTTGCAGCAGAAGTTGGCCGGTAGGGCACTGCTTCCGGGGGCGCTAGATTGACAATGGGATAACCATAAAAAGACAATACCCGAATTTCGTATTGACACCTGCCAATAAAAAGACGCTAAAGGGTTCTTCCGCCATTTGATTGGCATTTTAGTGCCTACCGCGTCAGTGCCATATGTTAATAAAGGGGCAAGAAAGAGTCAATAAAATTCAAGCGAGACCAATAGAATGGCAATATGGGCAATACAAAGTAAATAAGATGTTTATGAAATGGCAGTCGCCATTTTTATAGGGGTCGTAGTCGACCGATACAACGTATTAAAATAGCTAATGTATGCATTAAATACTACAGTAAAACAATCAAAGGTTTCTCGGTCCTGCTGCAAAACCTCAGTGTTTTTGTTTTGTCTTTCTAGTTGTTGATACGCACACGACTATTTAATACGTTATATCCAACAGCTATCAACAGCTCGTAAAAGTTGGTATCGCCAGCTCGACGTCAGTGGGCTGAGCGACCAAATGTAGTTTTTGGGGTGTCACATATTCGAGAAGGGGTGTACCCATATACACCCCTTATTTCTAAGGGTGCATGGACATGCGGGAAGCACTTCTACCTCTGGGTGCACTGACTACACCTTTTGTTGGGAGCCTGTAATACCGTCCAAAAGCAAAAAAAAAAAAAAAAGCTATTAACAAGCAGTGTTTGTTATCAGCACCTCGTGTGAGAACGACTTCCTTTTAATTCGTAAATAAGCGATAAAAAAAGTAAACACGCCGCCGATACTTTTTAACGCAGGAAGGCACGAGACCACCTTCAGTCCCCCGCCACTTCTGGCAATCGATAAAAGGCTTCCGGAAAAAGCCGCGCGTGACGTCAACGGGGGTGTAGCCTCCAAACGGAACAGCCGCCGACAAGTGTTGTTACGAGAGAAGTACGCGACTCTCCGATCGGGGGCTAATCTAGACAGTGTCCAGATTAGAGCTCCAGTACGGCCTTATCAAGACGCCTACAACAAGGCCGCAGCGCTGGTTACGTCATGTACTGGAGGCCAGGGCGCACCCCAGTGCTGAGCCACGTTCGGCACCGTGTCCAATCAGTGATTGAACACGAGTCCCAGCCAAACGCTGACTCTTCACTCGCGCCCAATCTGCGTCCTACGATCCATCTACCCCGGTGACGACGTCGAAATGCTATACTGCGCGGACTGGCTATTCTAGGAGGCGTTTGCTGGACCCTGCAATCGCAAGAGATTGAACAAAGCCCACCTTAACACGGCTGCTTGAAACGTCGATGAAACATTTAACCACCAACCCTCCGGACGAACGCCAAAAGAAACAAGAAGCGCAAGATCTGTTCAAATTTTTTTTATATATTTTTTTTAAACCAACTCGTCTTCTCCAAGGCGTTAAACCGTACAGCCGAAGGCTCCCCGCCAAGTCTCCAACTTCGTTGTCCCTGTAGAGTTTATGCTTTCTAGCACCTGTGCCATAAGCAAACCCGACAGGCTTGCAAAGACGGAGAGACCGGAAAGTGGTTCGGGACGCAAGCAGCGGTTCGTGTTTGTAAACAGTAAGAGAGTCCATACGCGCACTCAGCTGTTCCTCGATTTCTGCGATTCCGAAAATGCCAGTTCCCAAACAGACACGGAGGGTACCACTGTCGTTTAGCATGGCGGTTAGCATACTACATGGCGCAAGACGCCTCCCGATTAGATAGGGCTCGGCCGTACGCACGTCATCTATCCACTTTTATTTGCGTTCGTAAATACTTCAAATGCACGAGTGTACATTTCCCGCGTATCAGAATGTACGCGAAATCGGATTTAAATACGCCACACCAGCTGCCGAGGCGGACGATGCGGATGGATAGCGATCCCGGCGGTTACAGCGTATACAACAAACGGACGTCAGTGTCGCCGGCTTCTCACAAGTAGCGACATTCTTCGCGGCGCCGACAGACGTGACGGCGCAGGTTTGAGGAAGACGATGGCGGCGAATAGCTGCAGAACAACCCGGAAAACTCAGCGTGCTTCTGGTAAAATGTGCTTCGTCATCCGTGTTGGTTGTCGTTGCTCGGTGAAGAGATGCAGTGAGCACACTCTTAAGAGACTTCAGGCCCTTTCCAGCATAACACCTACCCAAGTTTACGTCGGCTATATGCTAAACTTGTCGACGGACAAACAGGGGGAGGGGGGGGGAGGATCGGCTGTTAGTCGTGTTCGTGGAACGACGAGGCCATAAAGCGACAATATAGCACATCCGCAAATGCCCCCCACCCCCCTAAAAAAATGATTTGAAAAGCAGTTTTTTGGCCCCTTCCGCCGCCGAAGAACGTACGCGCGAGGAAATTTCCTCGTAGACTGTTATCTAAGACAAACTACGGAGCGGTCAAAAGGAAACAAAAACAAAAGTAAACAGGTGAGTCGCCCCCCTTTTGACTTGGGAGGAAGGTCACGGTCTCCCGATAAACCGTATCGTCGACTTCGATCTCGGGCGTGCGACTCGGTCGCATCTACTAACCCACATCTCGGACAGAAGCGGGCGTAAAGAGGAGAAAGAAGAGCAACAAAGTGGCTCGGAAGAATTCTCGGGCGTTTCGGCGGAGCCCGTGCCGTTTCCCATGGCGCATCCATTGTGTCGTGTCGTCGGGGGCGGTGTCCCGCTCCGCTTCCTACACGCTGTCGTGACGAGCGGGTCTGGCGCGCCGCTCAAAGCGACACGCCCGACAGGGCACGCGACAGACGACCTCAGACTGGACCGAAAACAGCGAGAAGGAACTTTTCCAAAAAAAGTCGAGGCCAGCTAGCCATAGCCTCCTCTATAGTCACAAAGCCTGGCAGTTCGACGACGGAGCCACATACAGAGTGCCCGGTCGCAGCTTTGGAGCGCGAGGATCTGGTAGCACAGAGCACCAAAGAGCCATTTCTTTCGGGGAACCTGGACGTCAACGCACAGCTTTTGCAGCGGCGAGGACCCGAAACACACTTGTTCGCTCGGAAGAAGTGTGTTTCGGCGTCTCGCCGCAGCGGGGCGCCAGTCACGTGGCTCTCCTCTCATCAGTTGTCTCCCGCTCCACCTTTTCCCATTTCGGAGGCCGCTTCTCGTGGCGATCTGCCAGGCTTTGTCAGTATATAGGAGGCAATGGCACAGGGTACGTCGATCAGCATATAGCCCACAATTATCCCCGAATGATCGGCTTAAAAAGCAAGATGGAAGCGGCTACCGCTTCATAAAACGACACATTCGGAGCAACAAAAAACAAAATAACGTGTTACTTTCAAGCTCAGCAGTAACGAGTGACGGTATTTAGTTACTTCATTTAAGTAACGCGCGCATGTCTCAGTATGCGCCGAAATAACCAAACTCTAGCCGCCGGCCACCCGAGCAACACCGCGCAACATAAAAGCGAGATGGACGTATGCTGCCCGCGAGAGATGCGTGGGTCAACCCGTCGCCCCCGCGCGGGAGAAAAACGGCCCTTTGTGCCGCGCATTAACCTTGACGCCCGCACGATAGAGGTAGCAGACGCGCGAGCCTGTTCCGGCCCGACGTAATCGCAGGATTGCGTGGTCGTTGTTACGCGCGCGCACGGAACGAATATCGTTGCACGGGCGCGCAGAGGTCAAGAAAACGCTGACGTCATACAGACGCGCGCTGAGTGAGCGGAATGCTACCGGTTTGCGGTATGGAAGCGAAAAGCTCTCGACGACGACGGCAGAGTTTCTTTCTTTCTTTTGTGCGCGACTGGTATACTAAGAAGGCTTGCGCCGAAAAACATGAAGCATCGGGAAGGTATCGGCAGAAGACTTGTGCGTTTACTTTAAGTTAATAATCGTTCCTCAAAACGAGAAAGTAATAAAAGACACTCCCTTTCTTCCTCGTAAACCTTTCCGATAACTCCCATAACACCCGACAACGGTATACGATGCATCCGCAAAGGTGCAGTTTCCCGTATCGTTATCGGAGCGCAATAAATGATCTACTAAAACGCCCCCCGTCCCCCTCTTTGTCCCGATGGCTGCGGCTTGTGAGATCTGTCATAAAAGGGTCATACTTGATATATCACCGACAGCACGGGAAACAGTGTTGGCCAACAGCGGGCAACGCCGGTAAAGCCTTGTGAACGGGCGGGTCGGGCCGACGCGGCATTTGGACGGGCAGAGTTGCGCGAATGTACCTTCCTGCAGCGAGCGTGATTGCGCCATGCAGTTGTGAGCACGCATGCACCGCGCCGTGGTTGACGACCGCTTATGAGGACACCGACGACAGACAAGCGTCAGCGACTGATGATCCGTGACAAAGTGATTCTCGCATCCTCGCACGCGACGTAAACCGTCCTTGCGTGACTCTGGTTCACGTTGAGCCGCGCCATGCAGCGACGAGCTCACGTTGAGCGAGCAAACTGGCGAAAAAGCAACGGTCCCCGGAAACTTTGAACGAATGTCTGCTTGCAAGCAGAAGTTGGCGACACACGCATACATACGTCCACAAGCCTCTCAGGATGCTCCGATTGGAACCACATCAGGTTTGTCCACACTGGTGCACCTCAGGATGCTCCCACAAGCCCCTCAGGATGCCCCGATTGGATCAGGTTTGTCCACACCCCCGTGCAGAGAAACCAGGATGGGCGCGTCTGCCCCACAGTGTTACGTCAGACAAGCGCCCTGCTCACAAATGACGCTCATACATCAAACAAAAGACGAGACTAGCAGAATGCCATGTTTGCTTCACACATGATGTCTGTATACGCAGCATGAAAGACACGTCTTAGAGACTGGATGATGTATTCGCAGTGCATGTGAACCAACGGAACAAGTCAGGCCGTTGCCGAATATGGGCCGCTCCGTTGGCCCATATTCGGCAACGGCATTCGTGCAAAGGATGCGGATCGGACAGCGGCGCGCGCGCCTGAAAAGAAAAGCCCTAGAATTATGCGACAGCTTGCGCCGCCACCCCGCACGGCGGCCACGTCAATCATATCCTCCGATAAGTAACCACTCTAAACTCCGCCCATTCGATTTAGAGTGTCAGTAAAGCGTCAAACCATTCAGACGCTCGTGGCGAGTTCTATTTATAGAGCGCGCAGTCTCCCGGACAGAGTTTCCCCATATGGCCGCAGAGCGCGAAGCCTATAAGCAATACCCGAATGTTACACTAATCGAATGATACAAAAAAAAATGCCCGCTTCCTTGGCGCGTCCTGCAAATGAAGTATACACGGCGAAAAGCCGAGACCCTGCACACAGTTACACTGCCGCGTTTAAATTTAGCGGCTGGTGTTCGTGTGGCACGTCGACGTCACCTTGACGCCATGACGTGGCGTGACATAAACGTCACGCGGCACCATGACGTCACGTGACACTGAATTCCCGCTAAATTTAACCGAGAAAGTTTCCTTCTACATTTGCCAGAGAAATTTTTCCGAAAAATAGAGCCGACGAAATTTCCCGTCAAACCTTGGGCGAAGAAATTTTCCCCGCCAAATTTAGAGGAAAGAAATGCATCGGCTAATTCGGCGGAAGGATTACGACTTCATGCGACACGACGTCAGGCCACACTGACGTTACAATGTCACGATAATGATCCCGCTAAATTTAGCCGTGGAATTTTTTTTCGTCAGATTTGGCGAACAATTTATTCTTCCAAATTAAGGGGAAAAAATGTATCCGCTAAATTTAGTTGTAAAATTGTGACTTCGTGTGACATGAAGTCATGCGACACTGCGATCATTACCCGCTAAATTTGGCGGATACATATTCCCGCGAGATCTAGCGGGCCAGGACGTCCGTACACGAAACGAAGACAGGGATCCGCTGGGAAAAACGAGGTTTACAATAACCGATTGTGACTATAACCGAAACCGAGAACAGCCGCCCAGAAGCGTCAATCTCGGCCGCGGCAGACACTCTCGTTCAAGCGGAGTCATCCAAGCGCGTCGTCGGGTTTACAATGTCCACTTTTCAAGAAGAAAATAAGGCTCCATCGCTCCTGGTTATGAATACCCTGGCGAGGCGTATTGGACCGTTACACTTTCCTCTATCCTTTTATATATATATATACATATTTATTTTTTACAGAATATTTTGGGGTTTATTTCCCGGTTCGTCCTCAAAACGCAAAACAGCCGAGACACTCGAGCAGCATCGAGCGTTGCAATGTACTTCAATCGTCATTATACATGTAATAAATAAATAAAACATATATTCCTTTTAACTGCCGAATATTCGGCGAGCAGTTTTGGTATTCTGGTTTCTTACATTTGGTTCCAAGAGACCCTTTCCAAAAGTCGGCGCCAACGCCTGTCCGTTATTGCTTGACCACATACTCCGAGCAACAGCACCTAGACCGACAGGCCTTGCTAGCTCTTTCTATAACGTCACGACATATGGCCCCGGGCGCCTGACATCTATTTTTCAGTCGTTCGGCAATGGCGGCCTAGTGCGTTTCGTCCAATTCGTCTTTCAGTTTGAAGTGATTTCTAACCGAACCGGGCATGCTCCGTACGCGATCTCTGCATCGAGATACATTTGTAAAATGTATTTGTATCTCAGTAGTGAAATACATTTACAATCTATCGCTTGTATCGCGATACTTTGCCCGACTTAGGCATCTCGTTACATTTGTTGCCCTTTTTAAGATAAATTTAAAGTATAAAAACATCTGTTTGGTGCAACTCGCTTCGGAATTTATAATATGAACCTGCCCTATAACATGATCCATCTCAGTCACCAACAATAAAAAAAGAATCGTGGTTTCTAGAAGGTTACTTGCAAGAATAACAAAATCAGCTCCTCTCACAAAGCCCTCCACTCTGTCCAATTTAGCAGAGCGGACGCTGTAAAGGAGTTGACTGGAGAAAAAGTACGGCCCTGTTGTCCAATCTCCCACACTAGGGGTGACTCAGAAGCTTATAATATGACAGTTTGAGATGCGCCCTCACGGCAAAACAGGGTCCATTTCGGGCAGACGCCTTTTGTCAAGCATGGAACGCAGTCTTTACCGTTATGTAGCTATGTGGTTCAACGGGGGTGACATGTTTTTTTAGCATAATTAATGATAGATAAAAAGTTCGAGGTAATGGGTAAGTGCATAAAATGGCACAAAAAGAGGAGCACAATCATAAATTACCTTTCGCATTCGCCACCAACTGCACCGTCTCCACGTAGCACCGTTCGGGAACAAATGTATTTCTATGAGTATCTCTATCTGTATTCTGGAATACTTTTTCGCCGTTATTGCGGAAGTATCTCAGAGATATCCCGATGCATTAAAGACAAATGTATCTCAGTATCTACCTGTATTTCGGCCTTAAAACACATGTATCTCAGTATTTGTATTTCCGAATACTTTTTGGAGTATCTCTGCCGAGCCCTGCGCGAGAGTTATCTTTGGCAGGCTCGCGATCCTTCGCGCTTACTTCACGAGTGCCGAACGACAAAACGCCCGCCAAAGGAATCATTGGGAGCACGCTGCACGCGTTGGAGGCTCGTCCGTGTCGGTTGTTTTTGTTTGTCGCTCTAGTGGGACTCAAGCATTTAGGAAAGCCGACGGGGAACCTCCGCGAAACACGCAACGATCTGGACGTTCTAAGCTCCTTCGACGACTGATCTTGTTGCGGGCGAATAGCGTGGGCGAACAGGCTAGAACTTGCCCGGCGGCGTCGGCTTCGTCGAGTGGAGATGACCGGAGAGGCCGGACACATCGGTTGACGTCACGCAGATGTGGAGAGGAGGTGTTCGAAAGGCCTGTCAGTCTAAAACTGGGCTCAGCTGTATTGAAAACGAGTGATGCGTAAGCGTTCGCCGAGGACTCGTGTTCGAGTAATGGCGACAGCCAATGAAAAGGGTCTAACCTAAGCACCAAAATGGCGGCGCCCACAAGAGGGGACTCGAGTGCGGATCCTCTGGACATGACGTCATCGTTAGTGGGACCAACTTGGCAAACACGCCCAAGCTCGACGAGAGATAGCGGCACACGTCTTGGACAAGCGTTGGGAGACGCTGCAATTAAGACGCTCTGGCGGCGATGGTGACGCAAACACCGAACTCGCGTTTACAAACCAACCGGAGCGCCGGCCCCCGTCCCTAGCGCCACGCCACAGGCGCCGCGCATGCGCGATGGGCTGTGGCGTAGCCTCCCTGCATGACAAAGCCTGCCATATCGCCATGCACGAGAAGCGGCCGCCGAAATGGACAAAGGTGAAGCGGCAGACAACGGATGAGAGGAGGGCCACGTGATGGGCGCCCCGCTGCGGCGAGACGCCGAAACACACTTCTCCCGAGCGAACAAGCGTGTTTCGGGTCCTCGCCGCTGCAAAAGCTGTGCGCTGACGACCATGTTCCCCGAGAAATGGCTCTTTGATGCTCTGTGCTACCAGACCCTCGCGCTCCAAGTCTGTGACCTGGCACTCTATGGCTCCGTCGTCGAACTGCCAGGCTTTGTGAGTATAGAGGAGGTATATGGCTGTGGGCAAGAAGCGCCGCGTCCTGCATCAACAAACCATTGGAATGGGATGTTGTCGGCGTCGGACCCTGTGCTCTTTTTCGCCTTGGAATCGTTGATTCGACGTCTTCCTAGCAACGTCTCACTGCTTTATAGTGGCCCGAGCAAAATTAACGAGGCTCGTTACACCCCAAAACTTGGCGTAAATAATGGGACGTATACGGCGTCTCATTCCGCCCCAACGCCATTGAGTGGACGATAAAGCCGGATTCACACGATGAGCTTGTGCTCGCTATTTTCAGTCGCGACGTCGCTCGGGCTGCAAAAAGCGTGAACTGTAGCTGCGACGCTCGACGTCTATATACTGAAAATCGCGAGGAGAATCGAGCGCTAACAAGTCGGTGATGGCCACTGGTAAAATTGATCAACATCTCCTCGTATCTATCGTTTACACGGAGCCTATAGTTACCCAAATCAACCTTCGAATTTGAGTATTTTGAGGCCTGCACTTGCTTCTCATCGCAACGTTTGGTCTACTGGCCTTTGTCGTTTGAACGAGCAGATGACAGTCTGAACGAGTTTGAAAGAGCAGACGAACTTGAACGATCAGACGGCCGTTGGAGCGTGAAGACGCACTAAAAACGTGGTCCGCGGGTGGTCCGGGCAACTCGACGGTTTTCCCGCATTTATGTTGGAACAAACAATAAATCCGACGACCAGAAGTATCCGTGAATTCAACCCAAGGTGCTTCCCGCACGAGCAACCGTGGTCCGACGGTGTCCGACTGTCTTTTTACGGCACCTATCTCGCGTTCTCGGACGAACCGAGCAGGCAGAAAACGCATGAAAACTGATCTTCACACCTTTCACGGGTCTTTGGTACAGCGTAAAAAACCTTTCAAAACAGTTTTTTTTTTTCAACTTTAGTCAGCCCCAGCCGCGGTGTTTCGACGAGAAGGCAGGTTTTCGGCCTGGTTTCTCCCAAAACAACGCAAGTACGTCCTGCATGGCGACTTCCGCCCACACACCCCGACCGGAAGTGCGCTCAAAGCGCCACCAGCGCAATGTGACGCAACAAAGCTGAAAAAAAAAAAACTGTTTTGAAAGGTTTTTTGACGTCTCAAGAACTAGTGATGACGTTTGAGGAAGAAAGGCCTTGTCTTCTATTGGTTCACAACTCCGCCACCGAATCACACGCGCATTCCAAGCCCCTAAAACAGCCTCCATTCGAAGGCACCGACTTGTGACAGTGACGGGCCGCACGTTTTCCCATCGAGGACTCGCAGTGAGCCACGCAGCTGGTCCCAACACAAATCCCAGACGATACATTTTTTTTTTTTCATCTCTTTTTGCATGTGAGCGGCTTCAACGAAGCACGAACTGAGCCGTCGGAAGTGGGTGGGGGATGCCTGCTGGGAGGCTCGCAGACGAAAAGACCACCATGCTTGAAACCCTCCCCAGAGACAAATAAACAACGATACACCCGTCTCACTCCTAGAAAACAAAAAGAAGACTCCGATGAGCTTTAAGATAAACAGATCCCCCCCCCCCTCTTTTTCTTTATATCTTCCGTTTGTGAAGCTTTTGTCATCCTTCCCCATAGGCTAACGCCCCCGTTTCACGGGCACTTGGAAGGCCTTCTGAAGGAATTCTAAGATCGGCGAATCGGCTCGCGATCTCGACCTTGCGCGTGCCCGTCGGCGTGCGCCGGTTCGCCCAAAGGAGTTCGTTCCGAAGGTCTTCGAATTACCCGAGAAGTAGGCGCACGAATGTAAGCATAAAAACGACAAAGACGCCATCTTCTGCTCGCAAACGGAAACTCGCTCGGTTATTTAGAAGTCGGGAACCATACGGAGAAATTAAACGAGATCGCAGACGTTCACGTTCACCGCAGTTCATTCGGCCTTTTGAAGCAAACTGACAATAACTATACAATCAACGACAGTGACACCTCTTTTTCCACGCGCCAAGCTTTTACAGACCCTCATTTCATTTTTTTTTTATATATTACTTCTGCTACTCATTTCCGTATGAGTACTTGCCTTATTGATCGTGAAATTGCCGTAATGCATATCTGTGTATTTTGCGCGTGTGTATTTCTTTAATCCTTTTTCTTTCTTTCGTATCTAAAAAGAGAAAACAGCAAAAATGCTGCCAGGTCCGGCATACAAGCGTAGAAAACGTTAGATTTCGTGTTGTTTTTTCTTGTCTTGTTTTTTTTTTTTTTGCTTTTTTACGTACATAGGCTTTATCGGGTCCCCGACGCCTTCGATACACTCTACTGTGACGTAAAGCGCTCCTGTGTTACTCGGGTTATCAGATTGTCACCGATAACCCGAGAATGGCGTTCGACAAGCTGTTGAACCCCACGACCACTCGCTCGCCCCTGAGCTGTCACTGCGGTGAAAACCACGTGCTCGTTGAACAAGTCACGTGTTTCGTCACGTGATCAGCTCCCACTGCACTCTCAGCCAAGGGCTGAACAGGGTGACACCACCGGATGACACAAACGTTGAACAGAACACGAAGCAGACAGCACGCCCTATCCCCCAGATGTTTCTTCTCATTTTTTTTCTCTCTTTCTAGCAGCTGAAAGGCAGTGCCATTAAAGTTTCAAACACACTGCTGTACTGGAATGGGCTTGCAACGGGCACCGATTAAAACGGCGAAAGTTTTTGTTCTCGTCGTATTAGCGTTTATCAAAACAAAACAAAAAAAAAGAGAGGGGGGAGAGGGTGCTCGATTCTTAATAAAGATAAGGCAAACAAAATGCGAAGCGTACTTTGTGTATGTTCGTTACATGTTCGGTTATTACACTTACGTTCGAGGTTTGTTGCCCAAAATTTAGCTGGGAGCGTTTCATCGCTAAACTTGGCGCAAAAATCAGTCACGGTGTACAACCGCGCACGAATTCAATTTCACCGCTCAAGTTAGCAGGAAAATTACGCGTAACACGTTTTTCTGTTTTTTTTTTTTTGTCAAATCTAAAAAAAGAAGAAAGAAAAAAAAAAACCCCGAACACGTTTTGCGTGGAGAAAAAAAAAGTGGAACCAACATTAACTGCGACATAAAAAAACGGGACTGCGGGTAAAAACGAACCGTACACTCAAAGGTCTCGAACACAGCCGAAGAACATTTCGCTGTCGTGTATAGGCGCTCATCCTGTCGCGCCCTCTACGTCTACACAAAGAAACGAACAATAGAGTCCTTAAGACAAAACTGGAAAAGAAGGTACAATATCCAAGGAGCATACCGCTGCATTAACGTTACACGCGCCGCTGCACGCGCCGGCGTCTGCCGCAGTCCCTCGTCCGAAGCAAAAACTTAAAACAAAGGGTATTTCGCACGTACGCTCGTCAACGCGCCTTGCTTTACTTCTTTACTCCGAATCTCGGAAACTGATGAGGCGAGCGCGTGCGGCGCGCGTACCTATGTCCCCCAGCATTCTGCACCCAACAGCAGAAGTCCTATAGACCTATTGCTGTCTTACCCAAGCATCGAGGAGAATGCAGGATTGGTGTTCCACGCGCCGCACGTGCTGGCCTTTCGCAGTAGTAACATTTTCAAAGCAAATACTTAAAACAGCATGGCATCTTGCACGCGCGTGCGTCGACGCTTTATTTTGGTTATTTACTTCAGAATCTTTTATACGGGGCAAGGCGTGCGCGTGGAACACCAATCCCTGCATTCTCCTTGATGCTTGGGTAATAAAGCAAATGACGTGCGCGACCGAAAGCATCGCTGTGGTCGGCCTTCCACGATTGGCCGAACGCTGACTATGACGTCAGAAAAGGATTTATCATCGACGGAAATAAGAGGAATGAAATAACTTTAATTTTGACGGTGTTGGCAGTGTTCCTTTGAGAGCGCAATGATTTCAAGCTTCCACCATGCTATTTACAAACACCATCGAACTTGTTGTTTGGAAGGTAATGACGTCACAAGGGGGAACCACAGGAGGGCGCCACCAAAACACGTCGCCGCTAATAGCTCGAAGAATACACGCAAGGCAACTTCTGTTAGCAGGACGAGTTTTGAGACACGGGCTCCTCCCTGTACTTGCGGACAATTTTCTGTAGCTATGCAATCTGCATGAATCCTAATTAAAGCTGCGCACTCCAATCGTCGAACATGCCACAGAAAGTTGTCCGCTGGTATAGGCATAAAAACTGCCCTAAAACAAATAAAGACAAAAATATAAAAAAAAACAGGATATATGGCAAAATTTTGTGAGACTGAAGGGTGAGAGGTAGGCTGGCCACAATCCTCGGAGTAAAAAACGGGACACAGAGGGAGAAGAGAGAGATAAACGTAAATACGCACATTTTTCTTTTTTTTTTTTGAGAACACAAGTGTTTTTTTGTTTTTTTCATTTATTAACAACGAGGAAGAACGTTGCCAACCGAAGCACGGCAAATTCAGCAATACAGAAGAGTATTCGCACACACGTTTATGCAAAGGAACTGTATTAGCATGTTTCTTATTATTTTTTTTTTATAGAACTACGTCCGTAATTAGTAAACGTTCTTCGGTTTTTCTTTTCATTCGCCTGGTACCGACTTCTTAGCGACTATGCATGATTCCGCGAAAACGGGCCCTGACGCTTCGACCAAAAAAACGGGACGGCAGAAATAAGCCTCGTAAACGGGACTAGAGGGGTACAAAACGTCGGTAGACTCGCTCCGAAGAAGAAAAAGAAAACCAAAGTGCGCGTGAAAATCATTCAAAATACCTCGCAAATTATCCAACAGGAGAACTGCGCGATCAATAAGGTCGAAATGGGACGGTGTCGCGGTAGATAGAAACGAGTCGTTCGGTCCAAATTATATCGGCGACACTGTTCTCATCCCAAACAATGCATCGAGTGAGTCACGCTTCTTCAAAACAATCCCCGCGAAACTAAAAAAAAAAAAAGGAACACACAAAGAAACAATTTTTATATGATGTACAACCATTAAAAAACACAGCTGTTAGATAGAGTTGAACGGTTGCTTCGTCACAGACGTGTTCCGTGCGACAGAGTCGACACAGACGCGACATTGGCGTTTTTTTTTGTTGTTTTTCATAACGTAACTTATACGGATTACTGCCTATCACTAAGTGAGCGATGCCGCGCACAGGAGGACATTCCACTGCACTACGGCGACCGACAGCTTAAGAAGATTGCCGTTCAAACGTGTCGAGACGTTTTGAACGGCAATCTTCGGACGATAAGCGGGATAAAGAATCGAGACTCCGCTCGTTGGCGCGACGCAAGTCCCAGACTCCCCACCACATTGAAAAAAGCCTCCGCGACGGTTAACGAAACAGACTTCGCCGAGACGAGCATGTCGCTAGAAACGACCGAAAAAAAACGCAGTCGCCGACACGCCAAATGCAACAAACACGGACTGCCAGTAACCGATTTCCAGAGGTGACACCCAGCAGCAGATGACAAGCGTGTCAGGTAGGTGAGAGATGGAAGGTGAAGGTCGACTTACAGGGGCTCAAGCATGATGGCAAGTGGCAGGCTGTGCAGTAACGGGTTCCACTGTGTCCGACGAGGTTCGACGTATCATCGCCTCTGGCGACCACACCGTACCCCACACACGCGCACGCACGCACGCAACGCGCGAGAGAGAGCACACGATGCCTGCCGCTACGACCGCAACTACGCGCCGCTCAAGAGAGTGTTCTCTCCTCTGCGGAGCGCCGCATCGCGAACATCGCACACGGAGGAGTGCTTTGACGGGGGCCGACGGATAACGAGAGAGGAGGAGGAGGGAGGGGGACCGGATTCCGAGGAAAGAGGAGGGCGAAAAGGAGCCAGTGCGTTGGGAGGGAAGGGCAAAAACCGCACCGCCTGCTGCGGCTAAACATGGTGGACGGGAGAAGGTTGGCCGACTCTGCCGTTCGCAGCGGTGACTCCAAACAGCGATGTTTGCTTTTATAACAGTACTTTTTTTTTTTTTTAACGATCGGTTGGTGTAGCGCGGTAAAGTTGAAGCGCGGCAGATGTTCTAAGCTGTCGTTGGAATCTCGGCTCGCTAGCACAATTTCTGCCAGGCGGCCTGGTAGGTACCAATTTTAAAAATAATTGATTCCATCTAAAACAGAGGGTCGTTTGTCGCATTATAAATAATAAAATATAATGGGTAACAGTAATTATACAAAAAATAAAACCTTTAAAAATATTCACTTACAGATTTTTTTAGACGCCACAAGTTAAATCCAATTTCAAAGTTCTATCATTTTTTTTTTTAGATGCAGTACATTTAAACATTTTTGACGTTTCGGGTCGTCCACAACAATGAAATATAATGTAAACAATATACTTCAGTTGAGCGCGTGAGTGATAAAGTTAAATAAAAAAAAAGATTAAAATACGAAGGACGGACAAATGTGTTGTTTTGCCGCCCTTTATGTTTTATTCTTTCTCGTATTTAACGTGAACAAGGCCGCTCGAAATAAGAGCATTGCACGGAACGATTGAAGGCAGCTAGCCTCCTGCGGCTTGCAGATGTTTATAGAAGGTTTAATCGAGGATCCCGTGTCGACGAGCGTGTCCCTTATCTAGAACTGAAAACGGCCAAGTCGAGATGGACCGATTGCCGGAGCGAGTCGATCAATGATTCAACGATTCCAAATCGATGCATGAGAATTTTCAGCAATAGAAATTGAAGTTTTCTTTCGAGCTACGTTATGTAGTACTTTGCAAGATACGAAGAACCCAGTAGCGTTGTGACGGTCAACGTAAGTTTACGGCTGTCTGCTATCGCGCAGGAGATCGCGATTAAGAAAAACCGATACAACTATCTTTTCGACAATTTCCAGCCACACCGGGCGGGGGAAATGAGCCTTCAACTAAGCGTTGTAGATGATAAAATCGAGTGAATGCTACCACTGCAAAATATAAGCATTAAGATAAACTAAGCTACGAAAAGTTACAAGCTGAAACAGGGATTCTCACGAAAAAACTCGCGCCCACCTTGCGAGCGTAGCCCATGTCAGGGGCGAAGCTCCTTAGGGCCTAGCCTTGTCCTGTCCGTCCGTCCGTCCGGCCGGCCGGCATCCGTGCTAACATAAAAAGAAAAAAATGTTTGCGCAGTCGACAGGATTCGAACCTGTGCGGGGAGACCCCAATATATATTGCTAGTCCATCGCCTTAACCACTCGGCAACGACTGCGGGACGAGTAGGGGGCTCTGAGATGTGGTAGTAACTCAAGAGCTGGGGTTTCTGTCATGGATGAAACGCTGCATGTAGCCGCTCAACGTCTATACAGGAGAGGGCGCTGCGGTCAAATGCGTATATAATCGCGTTAAACTTTGCATGCATTGGCTCAACGTTTATAGACGAGAGGGCGCTGCGGTCAAAAACCACGTTCCATACCACACATTCTCTTTCTGACATGGACCGGTGACTTAAGCGGTTGGAGATGCGTTCACTCACGTGACTTCTAGCGGATCCAAGCTGATCCGCCTAGAAGAACCTACTGAGCTCTGCATTTCACCGAACCATGCAAGACAGCAGCAATAATGGAAGTCGAAACTGCAACCCCGGAACTCAAGCACTACTCTATGAGCAATAAAAAGCAAAAGATCAGCACTCATCAGCACTACCTATGAGCACAAAAAAAATCAGCACCATCAGCACTACCTATGAACAATAAAATCAGTATCATCAGCACCACCAGAGCTTCGCCCCAATCAACATCATTCACCACGTGGAGATGGTCATTTTTTCTATCGAGGCTACAGCGGTAAGTTCGGTGCGCGCTCTATTCACGAAATGTTCCGAGCACACTCGAGAAGATGGCGTCGGAGAAATGTATTTTCTGTTTGCGGATGCAACCCACTGCCGCCGGAGGATTTGGCCATTTGGAAAGCGATGTAATTTGAAAGACACTGCAGCCGCCAGTTGTCTCGTCGGATCCCGCGCACGGTATACAGATATGTCCTGCGATAATAGCCTGCGCTTTGCGGTTGTCATTCGTGCAACCAATTACCGAACAATGACGTCCCGAAGACCAGGGGATTGTCGTCATTGATTCCGCTAGCTCTAATTACATCGTGGAAGTAAAATATATAAAAATGAAATTGTTTTCAGCCTTTCCACTCTGGTGAAGAAGAAAGAGCAGCGGAGTCGTAGCTTCTGTTCTCGGCAGTGGCTTTCCAGGCGAGCGATCTGCTCTTCTTTCGCAAGCGAATCTGAAGCGCTCGACGTAGTGGTACTTTAGGGGCTATCCGGCTTCCGCGGCGGTTGCGGAACCATTCGCGCTGCTGCGCACATTGCCGCTCGTTCAGCATCCCGTTCTTCTTACTCCGAAGAAAGGTTGCGCCATCTATGCAGCAACGGCGGCAACCAGTTGTCTGGTTGCCGCCGTCGCTCGTAGATGGCGGTAGCCGTCCAGAGCCCTTCGGTGTCATCATTTTTAATCCGGCGGACACGATCCTGGGGAAACTAGCCCTCAACAGCTTCGCTGTAATAGAAAAAAAGCGAAGAAAACAACCGAACTTGAAGGAACACAGACGTCCAAGGCGTTCATCCAGGTTCAGAACCACTCAGGAAAGGAGGAAAGCGCCGATGGCCCTTTCCCCTTTTCGCTCTCGCCCGCTTTTAATAAATCCCGAGGACGGTCGTATGCGCCGAAAACGGCAGTCGCTGTGCGAGTTCCGCGAGGAAAGCGCGCGGGTCCCATCGCGGCGCGGACGTCACGCTTGTCCAATGAAGCGAGACGCGCGGAATTGCGGCAAACGGCGGCGACGAGCGCCCCAGACTCGAGCCGACTACGCGTGGCCGGAAGACCTCGGGCCGAGACAAAAAGGCTCCATTTACAAAGAGCCGCCCGACGACCTTGCCACGTATATACACCCCCGGGGAGGCGCCATCTTTAAAAGGCAGCAGCACGTGGCGCGAGTTTCGTTGCCCTGTTTTGAACAGAATGCTGCGTCTACGCTGTGACCTACCGCCATTTTCTCGCAACAACGCTTGAACATAAAGGCTTGTTGAGCCTTTATTTTAAAGGCTCAAATCGAAAAATGCCATTTTCGATTTGACGAAGTTTTCGATTCAACGAAGTAATTCGCAACTCCCCTCAGCCTCGTTAGATTGATTTTTAAATGGAATGAGTACAGAACGAAGTACATAGATTTACATAAGCAAACCTGCACGTTTTTTATTTTAAACATGCAACCCATAAGCAGGCTACCTGCCAGTAAGGCTCGCTGATTGACCTAAATACCGTTTCTTGTACTTTGAAGTTCATGATTGATGCAGCTACTATCAACAAAGATCCATCATTAATCATATTCCGCGACGACATAATGGACAGTAAGGTAGCAAGCCTGCGAGGGGCACTTCCCCGCAATACAGCTGTGTCGGGGGAGAGTGTCAAACTGGAACCAAACCGAAAACCGCAACCAGTTATTTTTTGCCGAACCAGAACTGAGCCATAGCAAAATCTTTGCCACCATCTTGGAACTGAACTGGAAAAAAATATAACAGTAACCAATTCAAAACAGTCCACAATTTTTTTTATTCATTAAAAAATGAATTACGAGAAATAAATTGGCAACTGTATTTCTGTGTAGTGATCAAATGGTCGTATATACTGTGGGCTTTCGTGGCGCTTTTGTTTTGGCACTACGATTAATCGTGTGTCACATGGTCACGTGACGTCATGGTGTCAAGACATGCCGTCAAGTAATGTCGCGTCACGTGGCCCCGTGCCGTAGTCTCGCGACTCACCGCACCAAGTCGACCTAAATTGAGAACGTCGCTAGATTTATTAGCATTGTTGACACCGTGACGTCACATGGCCTACGCTTACGACTTCTCACCGCGAGTCACGTGGTACCGTGACGTACTCCACTGTCTCGAGCCCGAGTCGAGTGCTCGGGTTCAAGACAATCAGCATCGCATAACATTCGAGTAATGGCTTGTGTTCAATTAAAGATGAGAATAGCTGAACTCTAACAATGTCTAAAGCTCAACCCAAGCCTTATTCTTTGCCAACCCCAGCGTATGACTATGATGAACAATGACGGTATATAATGAGCATCAGATCACGTGGAAGCACGTTCTAATAGCGAGTTGAGGAGGGGAAAGCTGTTTGGTTACTTTTTCTGCGTCTGCCATCGAGCGGAAAGGAGAACTTATGGGTGTTTTAGCAACTTATCAACGTCGGGGATTAGCTCTTTGCGGTATACACCGAAAGTACGGAAATTGTTGCACGACCCATTTTACATGTACACATCAGCGAGGCACCCAAACGTGTTTTCCTTGTTGCAGAACTGTCTCAGAAAGTTGTTCCCGTGAATAGAAGCATTGAAAGGACTAAATGTGACTTATTAATCTCGCAATAAATAGAACTACAAGCGTGTATGTGAGAGAATACCTGAAAAAAAAAAAAAAGATCCCATTGGCCTTAGAAGGACAGCCAAACGTGGGAAGCCGCTCTATATCTCACAGGAGTGTCGTTCTTAATGAAATAAATGTTGGGGCGCAAACCAGCTGGTGTATATTAAACATTATTAAAAAAACTTCGATGCTGCTGGTAACGACACACACACTCAAAAGTCTCAAACACAGCTGAAATTTTATTTTCCAAAACCTGGTTAAATAGGGAAAAAACGAAAAGAGGGAAAGAAAACCGCAAGAACACCTTTTTCTCCAAATGTATACAATCCAAAAGGAAGATGTCGCGAAGACCGTCATTATCCTGTTAACTGGTTGGATTGTACATTTGTGGAAAGAGGTGTTCTTGGAGTTTTCTTTCCCCTTTTCATTTTTTTTCCTATTTAATTAGCTTCTGGAAAATAAAATTTCAGCTGTGTTTGAGACTTGAGTGTGTGTGTCGTTACCTGCAGTCTCGGGGTTTTTGAATTGCACCATTCTTAAGTTCTTCCCCAAACTTCTATCGCCTCCGCATTTTGTTTAAAGGGCCCCTAAAAAGAAAAAAAAAAGTTTTTTTAAACAGTCTGGTTGAGACAAGAGTGTCAAAAAATTAATTTTACGCAAAAAAAATATTTTTTTTTAGAGCAATATTGACAGCGCGAGACGCGATTTGGTCGGTAGTCACCTCCTTTCCACTTGTTTTCTCTCTCCGCATTTCGGGCGTGTGGAGGAAAGGTGGATCGGCTTTGTTTCCACAAATTAAAGTATTTGTGCCTTCACGTTGAGGTGGAAAGAGCGAATGACCATTTTGTGACGTCATTGACTTTGCGCGCAGAATTTAAAGTAAATGTCTCACCATCTCAATTGCTCTAAATTTTTTTCTTTTTCGCTGATTAGGCTGATTAAAAAAAAAACTTTTCTTATTAGGGGTTTTTGCACCCAAAATCTTTGCTGAAATTTCCTTCAAAAGTTCGACATGTGCCGAACTTTGCCGAATTTAAAGTTCGGCAGGTGCAGTCCATCACTAATAATAAGTATTCTCTGTAGGAACATAGAAAAAAAAAAAGAAGAAAAAAAAGGGGGAGGGGGCTGAAAATATACTGTGTTGTAAAGGCTTCTCTGGTCCCCATCTTTGGCAGAGACCAGGAAGCGTGCCCCCGGAAATTTGTTTGCAAGGTCACTTCTTCCAGAAAGCGCGTTCTGGTGGTACCAGACGCTCGCGCCGTTTCTCACAACGCTGCACCAAGCAAGAATAATTTGTGTCGCTCAAATACATTACTTGCACTGAGCGTGAACCTTGTGCAGCTTGCATTTTGCAACATAAAGATTTGATTTTCACAGCAAGAACAAATTGCAATGACCACCGGCATATAGCGCGATGACGTCACATGCAAACCCTGTTAAACAGTTCAGTTTTCTGGTGAAATGCGATGTTCTCAACACTAGTAAACGTGGATGTCCAAATTGTAAAGTTGTGCAGTATATATAGCAGTCTCGCGATGATGTGTGGCAGTCTAATAAAATGTTAGAGCGCGCATGACTGGTAAAGCACAGAGTTGTAGAGCGAGGGCCCAAAACAAGTGCACGTCCGAGACTATTTTTTGAAGTTTCAAGCTCTTGCAAGCCGATGTCCAAATGTGATTTATATTAGAAATATAATGTCTGTCCTTCCCGCTATTTATCCGTGATTAGGAATATAATTGCATGCATCTCTATGTATTTCTTTTTGCAGTAACGTGTTGTGTATGAGATTATTTAGAAGAATACCATTTATTATCTCTTTTTCTGCACTATTTCGTATATTTGCCCTCAGATCTACTATTTGAGCACACAGTCCTTTTGGCATACTCCACGACCCAGTGTTTCACACTGCCAATTAGCGAACAAAAAAACAACACGTTTCTGCAGATTCAACAGCTGGCGTTTTTGAGTATCATCCTCCCATGTCGGTCTAAGCGGTCAGTGAACTTCATCGATGATAATAATAAAATATATTCAATTACTGACTGAAGATTTGACAACGTAAATAAATGGCCAATCACCCTAAAGATATACATCATGAGTAAATTCATCCCCAAATTATCTACAATATGCTCCGCAAATCTTTTTCGCCGTTTTTATCCTCGATAGGCACGCCTACAAGTGATTTGGGAGAGCCTTAAACAAATTTCTGATTTCAAAGCTGCTTTTGCAGCCGATTTTAAAGCTGGTTGAGAAGTTAAATATGCGCCGGGAACACGTAGTTCTTTAGAACTACGTGTTCCCGGCGAATATAGTCAGGAACTATGTGTTCCTGACACATATTTAAGTTCTTAACCATACATAAGTTTGTTATTGGCTCTTTAGCGATGAACAACGATTTTACGTGTCTCTGGGTGGGGCAAAAACAAAGTACACAGGGGCGCGTGGCGTAACTGTGACGATTGCGCACGCAGGCCGCCGGAAAGTGACCGATTAAGTAGCTGCAATGTCGAGTAGAATATCTAATACTACCTACTTTGTTTTTTAACAAAAAAAATTTTTGAGGAGGACACCTAAGTACTTTTTATGAGTTGTGAATGCAAAAATATTAATGTCCAATTGAATGCCGCTGATCCCTATTTGCAAATTGAATTGACCGGCATTTTGTCAAAAACAAACCTCAAATGCCAAGCTATGCCGAAAATGTTCACTTGGGTACGCACTAACTTAGCCCAAATTCATCCAAGTAAGAAGATTCCTATAGATCAGAGTGAACAACTTTTATCACTCTTTTCTGCTTGTTTATTCACCGGCATCACGGTGCTGAGTGTAAGCAATGTTGGTCAGGATAACAAACATTGCGATTGCCACTTGGTGTTTCTATAAAAGGTAGACTGCAAGGGCTTGTCCTAAAACGTTTGTGACATTTTGAAAATAATATTGCTTTTAGCTCAGTTGCGTCGTCATCATACATATATTATGAAAAGTATTTCGTAAACTAGATTTCACAATATATATGGCGAGAAGGTGCCCATTCCATGTTTTTATGCACTGTAATTAATTCCCAAGTTCAGGAGCACAACTATAAAATTTAACTTTTAAAACTGCGAAGCAAAGTTGTACCAGTCATGCGTATTTTAAACTTACCGGACTAATAACCTCTCGATTTGGGTACAATATACGCGACAGAGGTAAACAAATAGATGTCGAGTCATACAAATTGGACGTTTTGTATGTTAATGTAGCTTTCCTTTTACCGTTTCTTTGAAATAAATAACACAATTTGTTATTTTTAGTACCTGAAAATAAAAGTGGATTCTATGAGGGATAAAAAGCTATGAAGTTGCTCGTTTCACAGTTGAAATAGCACCTATTGCCAAAACAACGCTGAAAATATATTCTCAATTTAGCGGTTCAAGCCAGTTCAAACCGTTATTGTTTCTCCTCAGAACTGAAAGTACCTGAAAATAAAAATGGATTGTACGAGGGATAAAAAGCTATGAAGTTGCTCGTTTCACAGTTGAAATAGCACCTATTGCCAAAACAACGCTGAAAATATATTCTTGATGTGGCAGCTCAAGCCGGTTTGAACTGCTATTTTTTCTCCTCAAAACTGAACCGGAACTGAACCGAAGCCGGGAACCCAAACCCAAACCGAGCCGGTCACAATTTCTGTTCGACACTCTGGTCAGGGGTGAAAAGTATATTAAGGTGGTGCTATAAGGACTGTGCAATGAAGTTCGGTTGGTCAGGCAGCGCTATGTAGCGCAGAATTCCTGCAACTACGCCATACAATGGTTGTATTCACTGGAGTCAAACTCGAGTAGCCGTGTGCCCTGCCGGACCATGATGCAGCGCTGGTGTCTCACAATTTGGTAACAGGCGCTACTCAAAGTTGCTCCTTTTGGTCACTACCTGCACTGACTAACAGCTGACCATTGCATCTTCTCTTTACTGTCCCGTTGTGCCTGAACATAACAGCTCGGTTTGCGATGGCCAGAGTCTGTGAAAGAGGGTGTCTGCCAGCAACAACCACAAGTCTCGTTCGTAGCACTTTCACAGGAAGTGGTAGAACCAAGCCCGAAGACTGTGTCAAGCTGATGTATCCAACATTCATTGCCATGAAACAATTCTTTGCTTAGAACTCCAAGACTGTGCGAATCAGTTTCAGCAACAAACGGCGCACTATTGTTTGCCACCTAGGTGCTGGCCAGCGAGAGATGAGTGGGACTGTCCCTCAATGCATGTAATGTATTCCTGCAATTCTGTTCAAAACATAGCTGCAGTCCACAAGCACACTTTTATCGCGGCAACTTTACGAACCCGACCGAATGGCCCCGCACTTATTTTATTGATGCGTACGGTGACGCCACCCAGCACGCTGCCATAAGATGGCAAAGAACGACAGTCTTCCTCGACGAGGCTAAATTAAGATTTTTGGCCAGTATATCTTGCTCCAGTGACGTAAACAGAGGAGTCTGTCTACGTGCACGACTAGCACCGTACCCCAACGACCAGAACTACGGTGTCGCAAGACGAGTCGGAGAACAAGGGGGGTCTGCAAAGTCCACCTCCGCAGGGACGGCGGCTGTTCCCTACGTAGTTGCAACGTCACCAGCCGGAAACCGAAAGGCCCGCACCAAGGTCCCGGCAAACACGTCGGTCACACGCGCATTTCATCCGCCCGACGAGAAGGCAACAAAAGAAGTGCGGCTCACCGTTCCTCCTCCTCCTTCCTGCGCAGCGACGCATTTATCCTCCTCTGGATGGCCGGGTTGGAGATGAGCTTGCGGCTGGCCATGGGGGAAGAACCCTCGGATATCACCAGGTGGCGCTGGCCACCGAGCAGAATACGCTTCGTGTCGTCCTCCTCCCCTTCCTCCTCACTTTCCTCCTCTCCGCTCGAGCTGGTCGAGGAATCTTCCTCCGCCGCCGGCTTTGCCTCCTCGGACGACGAGTCCTCGCTGCTCGAAGTTTCATCCTCTTCCTCCTCCTCTTTGGTAGGCTTGTGCTCTGGCTTGAGAATGGGTTTCACCGCCGCTGCTTGAGTCGGCTCTGGATTCTGCTCCGGCTTGAGTATTCCGCGGATGTCCTCCTTGGTTTCTGGGCCATCTTGCTTGAGGATGCCCTTGACGACTGGCTGCTGTCCCGCCTGAGGCTTGAGGATGCCTGTGAAGACAGACAACAATGCCCGTCTACTTTGCTCGTTTCGTCTTGGAGCTCGGAAAGGAAATTTGGAATCGCTACGTGCAGTAGTGTATACACCTGCGGTTTGTTTCGCATTGCAACGTCTATTTGTGGACGTGCCGTAGATGTGTGGACTAAAGATGAATTAGAATTAAACCTCTGTGGTAAAAGCGTCTCTTTTCTTGAATTAAACTTGGAAGTTAAATTGTCTTTCATGAAAATTGTGCACTACTCAGCATCTCATGTCTTCGATGACAAACACAAAATTTGCAGTATGGATGTTGAGACTATTCGCTGTATAAATTTGTGCTCTGGTGCTTTTATTGTTTTAGATTCTTGTTTTTGATCGAGTTTTAGCAACTTCCGTATCTCACACACGAGCCTTCTGAGCTAATGTGGGTCTTAATTATACAGTCTAAGCTCGTTATAACAGACCTCGATTTTGACAAAGATTTTGGTCTGTTGTAAAACGAGTATGTTGTATGCAGATATGTAGTTGAGTCAATGGTGCATAGAGGAAAACCAATTGAACTTCACAAATTGGTATGTTATATCCAAATGTCTGTTGTAACCCGGTCTGTTATAATGAGCTTAGACTAGTATATTTCAAAGATGAAACCCAAATGTTTCAGATTTGCCTCATTATGCCCGTACCTCCACTTTG
Source organism: Ixodes ricinus (assembly GCA_037355805.1). NCBI lineage: Eukaryota > Metazoa > Arthropoda > Arachnida > Ixodida > Ixodidae > Ixodes > Ixodes ricinus. The sequence continues at coordinate 27,395 of JAZHYW010011725.1, forward strand.
GCACTCTTTACCGCAAAGAGGTTCTACTTCAAAAGTGGTTAAATAATAAACGAGTAACACCGGCAGTTTTCTTGCAGAAACAAGAGCCCCAAATGGAAAATCCTACATTTGCCACGCTCGCTTCACACAATGCGACAGTCAAAAGCACTCACTCTTGGGGGCAGCAGCCGCCGTAGCCGGGGGAGCGGGGCAACAGTCTTCCGGTGGCGACGAGTGCGACCTCGCCCTGGTCAGGGGCAGCCCCAGGGTTGCCTGTGAGCTGGTGGACTCTGCCTCCTGCTTGTCCGGCATCGCACGTCGCATGCTGCTGGAGCGCACCGGAGGCCGCTGACGCAGCACATCCAGGCTTACCTGCAACGAAGAGGAGAGAACTCGAGCCTCTACATTTGGGAATTGAGCTCAAAAGAGCACAACACATGCACACTTCCGAATTCATTTTGCCATCCTGGGCATCCATCCCAATTACGCTTGCCCTCCATGGGGAAGAGCAACTTTGCAAGGTGCTTCGAAGGTGGGCACTGGAAGCCCAGAGCAGAGCTGTGGTCTTTCAGCATCCTTGCCAAGCATGTGCACTCTTGAAGTTTGTTCATCGTTCAGCATGATTCGGGGTAACATGCTCGTGCTTGTAGCTTTGCTCGCAAATAAAATAAAACAAACTAGTCCGCTCCCATTTTTTTTTCCCTTCACATTCGCCTTTTACAGTGGAACAATTTCTAACAGCTGTTTAGGAAGTGGACACTGTAGGTGAACTGTCCTTTTCTTTTCACATGAGCCTCTACAATTAAGCAACTTATCCAAAATGTTGGGGGAAGGGGGGGAAGCTGCAAAACTTAGCCCACCCCCTTTGTGCAGATTCACTCCCCATGGAGGAAGAGGCACTATATTGGTACGAATTTCCCATAGCGGTGTGTACACATCAGTTTATAAATAAACCACTCACTCAAATGGAAACTGGTGGTTTTTGCCCTACTTAATTGATCCATGTATGAGCAAAAAACTGACATTCTTCTTTTAAAATTTTGAAAAATCTTTACAATTTTCTTAAAGGGATACTACAACGAAATTTCGCCGCTTATTTCGTGGTTTATACATGTTCAAGGGAGCACTATCACATCAGACACACCAATTTCTTGTTTAAAACGAATTAAACAATTAGAGACACCTGGTGGATGTCGCTTGATGGTGTGATGACCGTCAAGGAACCTTGACAGGTAGGGACGATGCCTGTCTCGCCTAGAACTATACATGCTTTAAACCTGACGTCATCCCACCAGCTCTCCGGTCATCATGAGAGAAGAGGGGAAGGAGGAACTTCCCTCTCAGTGGGACTCTTTGTGTGCCCCAGACGTCGCTATTGTCCCTCTACAAGAGTATAGAAGATTAACCCGTCACTCGAAATTCGTACAGAAGCAGCTTTGGGGTTAGTTGCGGTGGCCCGATCGCTGGCGTGCTTCGGCCGCTCGGTGGCTCTAACGGCTAGGACATCCTCTCGATGCCCTAGCCGCTCCAGGATCTGCGCTAGTGATATCGGCTCCCGTAACACGCGAGTTGTTCCCGCGTGTATATTGCATCGTGAAATGCGAATCTGCTACGTTCGCGATTTCCGGTATTCATTCCCGAGTTTGTGTCAGATTCCCGTGTTTTTGTCCGCGCTCTACGTGCACGATATTGATTCTTAGCTGTAACACACGCAAGTTATTGCCATGTGTATGTTGCATCATGAAATGCAATTCTGCTGTGTCCGCGATCGGTGGTATTTGTTCCCTGCGAGTTTGTAGCGTATTCCCGCGTTTTTGTCGGCGATCTGCGCACGCGATATCGGTTTCCGTGACAAGCAAGATTGTAGCAGGTTCCCGCGTGGTTATTGCCCCATGAGACTTGAATCTGCTGCGTCCACAATCTGTGGTATATGTTCCCGTGAGATAAGAGTTCTCGGCGGGTTTCTGCAGAGTCCTTCGCACCGTGAAACGCGACTCTGCTGCGTCGGCTACTTGCTGTATCCTTTCCCGTGACACAGGAGTCTGTAGCGAATTCCTGCGTGTTTATGGCATCGTGAAACGCAAATTTGCCGTGTCTGCGATCTGCGGTATCAGTTCCTGCGTCACGTGGTTTGTAGCGGGTGCCCAGGTGCTTATCATTAATTTTTGATAAAGGCTTGCTGTGGCATTCCCAAAGGCAGCCCATCTGTTTTTCACCATTTATCTCTTCATTCTGGGTGGGCGTCCTTACGGGATTTTTACGGTATGTGGCAAACATTCCCTAGTATGGGCATTTATCTTAACAAAATTTGTCAGCTATCAATGCCAAGCCAGGAGCTGTTCTAAACAGTCTCAGGTAAGATACTTTCAAAAAGTAATTCGTCACAGTTTCTCTTAGATAAAAGTAGCGAAGTTACCATTTCAGTTACCGCAACAAAAAAGTAATTCACTACAGTTAGAACGACATTACTTTTAAGTAGCTTTTTCGTAAGGCTACAAACCGAGAAAAAACTACTAAACAAATGCCCTCGACTCCACATTTATTACAGGAAGCGAGAGTAAAATTTGCGCAAGTTGGCGCGAGGCGAATGTGACACTTGCAATGTGGAAAAATGATAATTGGAAAAGTGCGAGGAATGGCCACATTATAAGTTTGCAATGAGAGCTTAATGCCGAAAAAAGACTGAAAAGTAACGACCAAAGCAACGTCATTATTCTCGTCGTCACTTTGGGAAATGTAATAGAACTACAGCGACAAGTTACACCTTGAAAAGGTGGCACGTACAGTTAAAAGTTACCAAAAAAAGTAACGAAGTTACAGTAACGCCTCACTTGTAATGCGTTACTACAGAAGACTGGTTCCAAGTCAAATTTGGGAGTTTTACGTGGCAAACCGACGAAGGGCATCTGGCACGCTCCGGCGGAGGCCCGGGGATCGATTTCGACCACTCGGGTGTCTTTCGACGTACTCACCAACAGTTTTGCTCGCTACACTTCTTGTTCTTTTCGTTCAGAGGCGCACGACAGAGCGTATCCCAGCACAAGCTCTCGGCACAAACTCTTCCACGGTTCGTTAGTGGGTAGTTCTTCACATCTTCCCCGCAGGTGCGCGCTGTCGGCGCCGGGTACTACGAAGAACGGCGTCGCCGCGAACGGAAGAACGCCGAGGCATGGAAGCGCTCCCGCACTCACCGTCTGGTTAAACATCTTGAGCTTGTCGGCCAGGCTCATCTTGGACAGGGCGTCCTCCTTGGAGTCTTCCTCCTCGTCCTCCGCGCCCCCGGCCGCCTTCCGCAGCTCCCCGTCGTCACGGGCTGCGTCCGGAAGCGGGGGCAGGGACCGCCGCTCGGCCGAGGTCGGCTTGGGGGGACGTTTGCCGGGCACGTTCAGGGACGGGTCCACGGTCCTCTTGAATAGGGACACCTTCGCGGCCACACTCAGCTCGCTGGGGTCGTCCCCGCCTTCGTCTGCTGCCGCAGCCGCGGGCTTGCTCCCGTTTGACCGCTTTCTAAGGGAAAAAAAAATTGCAAGCAACTTTTATTTTCTAAGCATACACTGTATTTACTCGCATAATGAATGCACCCCCAAACGGGTACCAATATTTGGAGTTTTTTTCCTCGCGTAATGAACGCACCTCAAATTTTCGGCTCAGCGAGTCTCGAATTGCGTCCAACTTAGCTAGCCACCAAGCCCACCAAACCAATTTTCTTTTGCCGCCAAGCGGTCAGGCCAAGTCGAGCCAAGCCAAGCCACTCTCGTAATGGCTGCAAGTGCGTAGTTGCGGAAGTGATCGACCGTGAAACCGAGCGGCGCGCACAATTGACGAAGCTTGGGTCGAGAAATTGCCCAGCCCCGCATTTCTTCGCCTATCAGATGCATTGATGTCGACAAACACACCATTCTCTGTGGTCAGCTTTCGAACAGTGAAGTCGTGAAAGTGGTTAGGCCTAAGAACGGCTGCGTTGCTCTCCGTGCCGGCAAAAGGCATGCCGAAAGCGCCTAAAAAGTTCGCAATTTATAAAGCATGGTTACTGTGGCACACCCCGACCAGCCGTGGGTGCGCCTTCATCAGTGGAGACGTGCCACAGTACCTTGCCGCATCTTTTTGGCACCTAATTTGACATTTGCACGAAGTGTCTAAATGCAAAAATTTTACCCTGCGTAATGCGTAAAAATATGTGTAAATTTTTCGGGAAAAAAAGTGCGTTCATCATGCGAGTAAATACGGTAACGGATTATTGGGGCTTGCTCCGGCGTTTATGGAAAATTAATATTATCGAGACTCGTCGCTCGAATTATTTGGACGGACGACCCAGTGCAGTGCGGCTCTCATTATCATTTTGCCGGCGATGCACGTTGACCCGGTGATCTTGTAGATCGAGAATGGAGCGTTTGCCCACAGTCCACAGAGTACAAGGTAGCGAATTTCGACCGGATATCTTTGCGATGTTGGCCCATGAACACAATAACGCACGCACGCGAGCCTCGTCGCCTTAAACACCAAAGGCACTCAAAGAATTGGCCAACTGAGACACAGTCCTGGCTCTTTTACATTCCCTAGTCCTCCAAGTACCTCTTGCCCGTGTGGCAGGATGACAATTCTGAGGGCAGTGCGCACGTTGAAACGTGCAAACACTGAAAAAAGGTAAAAACACTATTGCCATCATTCTATTGTCTAAACACATCAGCAAACACTGAATCCATGTTTTTACCAAGTTTTTGCCATAATAACTATGTAAAAAACGTTGGTTTCTTTTTACGATATACTATTTCCTTCGTGCGTTATTGGCACGGGCACCCTCATAAGCAAACAGTACTAAAGGTACTCGCAGTGAATACCCTGCAGGGAATGCGCTGCGAGACACCTGCATATACATAAACAAATAAAATAAATAAAGAACAACACTTGCGTGGCATCCATAATTTCTTCGGCCGTGATTGGCAGTGTCCTCCGCCTGAGACGATCCTCGCGGGTCGGACGCCTGTCTGGACTGTTTGTCTGCGGAAACTCCAATCTCTTGACAACTGGCAGTCGGTCCGGCTTCGGTTCCGGCTTTGGTTCTGCCTTCGGTTCTGGCCTTCGAGATCCGACTCCTCCTTGCTGAAGACGCTCAGTGAAGCCTCCTTCGAGACTAGGGTACGGAATGACCGCACTGACTCGAGGCTGCAACAGAACAATCAGAGTCTGAACCACATGCACAAAGAATCCCTTTCACCATCCAACAGTCCAGACTACGAGAAACATTGAAGCTTTGGAAGTTTTGGTCTCTTACAGGCTAAAACGTAAAGTATCCGAGTTACCGTCCGATTTTTCGGACTTGACGGGGATCGTGCAGATATCCGAATAATCGGGCAGTCTGAAAGAATGACATCGGTCAAAATATTAAACTGGCTCGCAGCTTGAGTTGGCATCTACTACTTCCCACTTGTCCAATGATTGCGGCTTTCTTCCCTAGTATCGCGCTACATCAGTTGGGCTTTGTCGGGGATTTTCGTTGGCGCACGCAGTAAAGACGCAATTGGTGCATACTTCGAGACAATGCTCAGCCCGCCAAGACTGATCTGCCACCAGGCCGCAAGATCAAGCAACGAGTTATATGGTGTCCAAAATTTTAGTCGCCGTTACGCATTAACCCTCGTGGTGAGTAACAATTTCACAAAGACATCCGAATAATCGAGCATGTCTAAGGCTTCGTCAATGACTGCGCATCTTGTGCAACTATCAGTCGACGCGACAACATGCAATACCTGTCAGAGGCCTTGATCTCGCTGGCAGTCACTGGCTGAGTCTTGTAGCAGGAGGCATTCCTCCTGTGGTATTTCTTGAGCTGGGCCGCACTGTCCACAGAAGAGCCCACAGCTCCCCTGGAAAGGTTGAAGTACATCTCTTTTGTCACCGGCGCTTCTGCTTTTGGGTGCAGGGATTATTGTAGTGGATTAGGGAGATTAAGAAGAGAGCAAGCCAATCCAGCACCTTCTCTTATATCAATCCTGAAATGCTCGATCTAGACATAACAAAGTTATATCAACGGAGACACTGACCGTGCAATGCAACGAGTCATTGTGAGTGCATGTCAGTTCTCGCGATAACAGAAACCTCCGATGTCACTCAAATACTGCCCTTTGCTACTTTTCAAAGCCTGCGACTATCTAGTTATATTCTTGTTCTACTTAAGGATACCAATATGTGCACATGTGCAATGCTATCACTAAACCAGAAATTCCCAAAAGCACCCGGAGAAAACTAGGGCCTTTAGAAGGAAGGAGGGTTTGAATCCATCAGTGCAGATATTGTGACTGAAGCACATCTCCGACCGGCCTGTTTACTGAGACAATTTCATTGCCTTAAAGGAGCTGTGCAACGATTTTAACGTTGAAAGAATTTGCACCTTGTGCTTTTGAGATTGTTTATCTTATCACAAAGGACAGAAAACACATGTTCTTCCCTTCAACATCTGATTCCGCCGCGTAATCGCGAGGCCAAAACCAAAAAATATTTTGCGATCTGCAGCTGCGAGCGGCGACCATGAGAACCACGTGGCGCGACGTCAAAAAGGGACTTGTAAAAAAAATACTAAGTTCTGCAACTACCTGCTCAATAAAAAGTAATTTTTCTATGAAACTCGTCGTTCCAACATAAATATAAATGCGTGAAAAACCTGGTATCAACGCTGAAATTTTTATTATACGGAGTTTCACTGGCACATCTATTTGAGGTCAACAAAACTGTCAATTCTATCTGCTACCGCGAGGAGCGAATGCAAGCACGTGGTCCCATGGTCGCGAGCGGGTGAGTTCTCGCTGCTCACTGATGGCACTGAGAGAGCTTCACTGGAACCCCGCGCGTCTCCTTTTCAAGTCGCAGCGCACGTGACTCTGAAGGTGGTGAAGGAGTTGAGAGGTGCCAAAAACCTCAATGTTTGATATTTTTTAAAATAAAAACAAGGAGATGCAGGCAAAAGCAGTTTTTTGTTCTTTACTTCAGAAGGGTCGAGACACCAACTCCCACAATAAGCAGAGCACTGAAACTGTTGCACAGCTCCTCTAAAGAAACGCTGCTCGCCGAGCTACTTTATTTCAACAAGAGCCCAACTCCCCAGAACACAATTTGCGGCTCGAAATTTGTATGCCTTCCAGACTTCAGGCGCGCTCACTCTCTTTTCTACAGTCAAGTGCCGTTCAAACTGACGTAAACCGAATATATTCAAAGTCGCGGGTCATCTAAGGCGCACATTCGGTATGAAAAATAGAAAAGAAAACAAACCCCATTCTTTTGTGGCTTCGAAGAAGCCACAACATACGGTGATCTAAAAAATTGCTGCACAGACAGCAGGAAGTGGCGACATACCGCGGGCTAGACGACTCCGTGGCGGCGCACGAGGGACCGACGTCGCGACGGACGTGGGATTGCCACTTCGAAACTGTGGTACGTGGAACCAGCCAATCGATTTTCAAGCACGGAGGAGCAATGGCGAGGGATACAAGTGAGAAACTATTGTGTGACGAATGGTGCAAGCAACGTCTTTGTTGTCGTCGTCTGCTTCACACGCCCAAGAAGCGGAGGAACGGGGGAAAAAACTGGGTAGGGAGCGATAGCCACGTGACTTCCGGCAACTCTCTCCACCGAGCCTCCGTACACGCGTTTCAGTTCTAAGAACTTTTTTTTTATTAAAAATATTTGAGATTTTAGCAAAATAATGATTTGGTAGTCTTCCGACACTGCACTAAATCACCCGGCAATATTTTTCTTTTCTTTTTTAAATTGGGGGAGGGGCAGCCCTGCCCAGTTACTGGCAGCCCTGCCCAAATATTTGGGCAGGGCTGCCAACATGGAAAGTCAAAATTTCCCTAGAAGACGCCTAAAATTTTTACATTTCTGCCAAAATTTCTTTTTGCTTGCCCAAATAATTTTATAACACTAAATATTCGTTGTTTTCTGCATAACTTCCATTTTTAATAAGAGAAGTATATATTATATGTAGAGCGCAAGTTCGTATGCATCTTGCACAAGGGTTGCGATGATGTCCAGAACGGATGGCGCTTGTTCCAGTCGTTTGATGTATGGTAAGTCTATATCTCCAGACATTGCAGTATTCCTTCTTATACTCAAGCTTTTTTTTCTTTCGAGTAGGCACAGCAGCATTCTCGGAATTTTTTGACCTTGGCTGGTACCTTCCTCCATAATCTTTAGAAAGCAATGAAAACTGATTTTGCTAAAAAAAAGTTGGATGGATGGATGGATGCTAAGGCTGTACCCTTCATAACAAGCGGTATTTGTGCTACCTGGCCTAGTATTCCTCAGTGTTGCCAGATGGTCGCACCACAAACCACCAGACGGCTGGAGGAAATAACCGAAATTTAGCCAAAGCCGCTGAAATTCGATGTTATCTCGAAAAAAAATTATACTTGACTTATAAAACTCTAGATATATAAGGTGCCCAAAATTTCCCTCAAACTAGCAAGATTCCCCTTATTCCCACATAGACCAGAGTATTACCTTAATCTGGGAAATGTTCCTCAGGTTATAGCCAACCGACGGAACCTCCAGCAGCCTCTACTCAAGGCGCCACGGTGTCTACGCATGCTCATGTTCCGCTATCAGCCAGAAAACCGTGACAGGTTGCATTACTCGCAGCTTCACAACACATTTTCTTGCCATTTTGGGGTCACTACAACACACAAACGGTACGGCCCTGTCCCAAAATTCACTCAATCTTACTCCAGGGTAAGGAGTATTGTACCTCAGCATCCTAAAAGCTACCCGCGTCCAGCGTCTTTCAATCTGAGTGGTCACGTGACACGACCCGCCGGAGTAACTCTGATCCATTTGGGTAAGATTCGGAACACAACCACGAGACGCAATCTGAGAACAGTTTCGGACACAAAGAGCAAAGTTGGCGACTTACGGAAGTTTGGGCTCGACGGCCGAATCTCCGGCGCCGCACTCTTCCGATGCACTGGCCGCGGAGTCCTCGCCGCCGAGAGTCACGTTCACGGGAGCCCACCTCGCCGCGTAGTCCGGACTCCAACCGGTGATCACCCTGGGCTCCGACGCCGACCTACCCCTGCGCAAGAAAGTGACCGGCGACGACGGAGCTCCGCCTTCGCCAACTTCGCCGCCCGCGTCGTTCGTGGGCACCCGAACAACGGCAAGCACCGGCCGCGACTCGAGCTCGATGGAGTGGGAACGCCTCCGCACCACAACAGCGCCCTCGTGCGCGTGCTCGTGACTCCAACGCCGGCCCTGCGGCTGCGGCTTCAAGATCGGCTTGGGCCGCTCCTCGCCATCCTCATCGACTGACTTGCGCTTGAGGATCGGCTTCGGCTCGCTCGGCGCACCGCCCGCGTCGTCGTGGCGCTTGAGGATTGGCTTGGGCCCGCCGACTGGCGGCGGCTTGGCTACGTCCTCCGGCTTGCTCTTGAGGATCGAGTGGAGCTCCGGCGAGTGGTCCCGCTCCTCCGAGCTACTCGACTTGTTCTTGAGGATGGAGTGGCGTGGCCGGCGGTCGCCGCCCACCGACGCGTCCTCGTCGCGCGAGTTCGCCTTGAGGATGCCGTGCACCGCGTCGGAGAGCGAGGGCGCGGCGGCACGACCTCGGCTCCTCCGCCCTTTCGTCGTCTCGGGTGTCTTCAGAGGCCTCGTCGCGGGGCGACGCGATTGGCCTCGGATGTTCGGCGCCCAACGACGCCTCGGGCGACGACGCTAGCCTATTGGACGGTTCGAGAAAGGACGTCGAGGTGGTGTGGTAGGTGACGCTAAACACTCTCGGTTGGTGCTGGGGGTGGACGCCAACGTTGGCTTCGGTGTTCAAGACCTGACAATGCGACGCGGCTTCGGCAAAACTTGAACTCTCGGTAGGTTGCGGGATCTTGAGCTCTTCCGCCTAAAAAAAACAGAAATATCTTAGATTATAGCTTTTGATATTCTGTGCAAATCAAAGGGCGTTCAAAACAAGGGGTGAACCAGCCACTGAGGTTCTCTTTCCATAGACAACCGCAGAAGCCACTCTCCAAATGCCCAAGCAAACTGCTTGTTTGTGATCAAATTCAATTAGGTAATGCATTTCGAACAGTAATTCCTGAAGGTATTAACCAGTTCTGTCTGCATAGATACAAGCTTGAAACTGGCAGTAAGCTAAATGCTGCATGCTACATTGATGATCGCACGATCAAAGCTGTATTTCCTGGTCCAGCAAAACACAGCTAGGAACCACGTGACACTTCACATCGTGGTTGAAACACAATGTGAAATCTAGCCTTCCTCTCTACAGGACTGCTAGTCCCAAACTACTGAAATTAATAGCCCCACATATAAGAGGAATGTCTCAGTTGCATAGAAAAGCTTGCAAACTTCACGGCAGCTGCAAAAACGAGGAGGCAGGCAAGGTGGTAGACATCAAGGATTTCAAAAGCATGAGACTGAAGTTTCGGGCTTCCGAGTGGAAGTGAACATTTCAATGTCCGTCGTCAAGACACAAGTGACAATATTATTTTCAGCAACTTTAATGACACGCGCCGACATACTGTATTCAGTGCCTTTCCAAATATGCTACGAACCTCCGTATAGTATGTACCGTATTTTCCGGGCAATTGTCTGCACCCGGTGTAGAAACCACAAAAACAAATGTAGACCAAAAAAAAAAAAGGATTCTGCTTACACAGTTTGCACTCGGAGCATAAGTCCGCACCTGATGCTTAGGTAGTTGGCACAAAATCTTTTCGTACACGGCACAGATTGACAATTGTCTGCTTTCTTAGCTTACAAAGAAGCTCCTAGTACACATAAATTATCATTAACATACTCTCATTTACAAATTTGTCACGTCTCGTTATAATGAACCACCTCGAAAAACAAAATTCTTGTATAGTCCCCACGCGTAGAGTCCGCACAGCCTAAAATTTTAACTTTTAAATGCGTACAGTCCGTAGACTATAGTAAACAACATACTTTGTTTACTTTACATACGAGAAAACTGACTTTACTGTGGTAGCTTGTACTAGGTACATTGTTATCCAAACCTCAAACAAATCTTGGCTGAGGGAAAAAGAATCAACTCCCAAAGCATGCACCATATCGAGGCAAAGTGCCGTTTATACATACGAGAGCAGCATTCTCTACGCTTTTCAGTTGAGTACAAAGTTGTAGGTGCGCAATCCTACCACAAACCTGCACGGTCTTAGTTACCAATCAGCCTGTAAGCCTGACTGCACAAAATATGCATTCCAGAAGCCTTACGTTTTTACTCGAATATATAAATGAAACTACTCGGCAGCTGCAGTTGTTAGGAAGCATTCTTTGCCACAGTAGAAATGAAAAATTGGGCAGTCCTGCGTTCATCCACAGCACAGTCACAGCAAAGTCGTTGGGCGTTGGCGTCGTGTTTGCGCACCGTGGGGTGCTTGAACAAAAGCGTTCGGAACACGATAGACATCCGACCATTTTGGTCCGAACCATTCCCAACACTTTTGTCTCTTTCCTGTCTCCCGGCACGAGCTCTTGGCATTGACAGTGCTACGACGGCATTTAGTTGTTGGCCATTTTCTGTTTCCAAAGTGCGTGCGGTTAGCATCGGGTACTACAAAAACCTAAAGTACAGGGCGGGTCATTAACGCTGTGGCGTAGCTCGGTGGCAACGTCTCCGCTTCACACGTAGCGGACCCAGGCTAGATTCCCGCAGGCTATCTTTTTTCGGGATTTTGAGACTTCGGCGACGAACGCCCTACATCCACTACAACAGACGTCATTTGCAGTGGTGAGAAGAGCCCGTAAAGCTATGCGTAAATCTGCTCAGTATTGCTTTCTCGGAGTACACTTGTGATGCAGGTGAAGCACACTCCAAAACGCCTTCCCCGCAGCGCACCAACGGGTACGGGTAGGGTGTAACTCAACAGTTGGTTTGAACAAGCCTTCTGTATTTAGCAGTTTCCTAAGACCAATATTTCCTACGATGATCCAGGTACACATACATGACATATTTTTTAAAGCTAAGGCGAAAGCATATTATCACATAATGAGATTCTTGGAGGGTTGCTCCCTGAACTTTTCAGAGAGCTCTCGGACATTGTACGGTACTCGAGGTGTTCGAAGGCCCGCGCAACACCCTGTCAACGCGAGTCTCCAATGCAAACACTCACTTCACAAGGCTGAAGGTTGTGACTGGAATCGGTGGCAACGGCAGACTGGGATTCGGTCGGCACCAGGGAAGACGTGGAGAGAGAATTCAAAGGTTCCAACTGCCGGGGTTTGTCTGAAACTGAAGGAAAACGGTCAATGACTAGCAACGACCGAAGACTCGACACAAGCGCGACATAAAAGCCGGAATGAGCGAAAAGGTGCGAACCACACTTGCGCTTGAAAAATTCTCTACTGGGTGATCCGCGTCATGCACTTCTGAATGCAGCTAATGTAACTCAACAGGTTGCGCGAAAATTCGAGAGTGCCATCCCGTGCCATTTCTTGCGAAGCTGGGAAAGTTTCTCTCGGGTATTTCCCTGTCTATAAGTTGCACCCATCTCCTATAAACAGCCATTTTCACAAAACTGTCGTCGTATGAATCGCACCTTTTGTACCAGTCTCGCTTCTTTAGATGCACGATTGGCGTGGCAAAATTGCATCGATAAATCCGCTATATGTATTATGATCGCAATGTAAGCGGAAGCAGAAGCCAATTCCAATACTGTCGGCAACTAGTTGAAAGAGAAATATAACCCCCGTGGCAAACTTGTTCAGTTAAGGTTCATACATTTAGAGAAAAAAAAAACTCTGAAGCCACATTGTTGTGCGGAATTCACGGATGAGAAGTTCGAAAAAAATATGGAATTTATATCCCAAAAAATATCATACACACACGCATGCGCTCCTTCAAACATAAACATACCTTATTAACGTGGACACCACGATTCCCTCAAAAAATCGTCCATAATGCGAGTTGCCGGCAATAACGACTCGCTTCTAAACACTACGCACTTGACCAGAAAGGCACAGGCTCGCAGAGCAAAGCAGTTGCACACAGAAAGCAGTTATACACAGGGTTGTTAGATTGACAGCTAGGTCGAGAAAGCACCAAACTCTCTTCGCGTAAACAACTCTACTCGTGCTAACCCATAAACAAAATTAATCTGTCAGTGATCACAGAAATCGGGTGCTCAGTCCTCCATTCCAAAGAATTCGTCGCTACTAATATGTTTTCGAAGACAAAGTCATGCGAGTCGAACGTAAAAAGGAATTTTAAGCCCGATCGTATGGTTATAAGGAATCTCGTACCCTAATGTGTCAATGACGAACGTGGCTCGCTTTCTAAAAACAGACGCATTTTAAAGTTGCAGCACTCGAGACAAGTGCCAACACAAACTCGTTTCTCATCCCGGCGCAACAAACGTCGTCGTACCTTATCGCCTCGTGCTTGGGGGACGATCGAAGCTCTGTCTCACCACTCACCCCCCAAGACGCCCAAAACACACGCAACCCAACCTTTGACCTTCAACTTGAGAAACGTGGCAGCTCCGGGGAGAACAGCGGTCAGAAATACCCCACCCTCGCGGGGCGCGGGGAGCTGACGAACGACGGTCCAGAAACACGCGCACAAAGCCCGCAGACTCCGCACTACCTGCCAAAAGGAGAAACACGGCCGTCCCGAATCCTCACGAGCGCACTGAAGCACAGTCGGAGCACGGTCGGAGCAGTTGCGAGGCACGTCGGAGCTCGCGTCGAGGGAGGGTGAGGGCGACTATGCGGCGCTCGCGCGGAGCGGGCGGTGTCTCATAGTGCTCCGCGGCGTCTGCATCTTTCCAGAATCCACGCGCGTGCGCGGGTCCTGAAACTGGGTCTCAGACTCTCCGCTGGCATTGGGGTTCGGAAACTAGGTCCGAGAAAGGGGGGGGGGGGGGGGGGGGCTATTTTGGAGACTACGGAGGGAGAGGAGGACCCGGGGCCCAGAGTTGGGACAGGGCCAGGAACAACGACGACGCAAGAGAGGGAGGGGTGCGGCCGTCAAAACAGCAACACCTTCCGCAAATGAAGCGGACGGCCGGGCGATGGAAGTGCCTGTGGCTTAGTTGGCTACGTGGGCGTCGAAAGGATCGCGACAGGGATGGACGCAGCAAGGGCGAAAATTGAACATCCTGCCCCGTTAGAAAGGACAAACAGAACTCTCAGCTTGAGAATTATATACATGTTGCAAAGGCTGGCCTTCCTCCGGAAAGTTTGAGACCGGGGCAGTGAAAGAAAGAATGCAGCCATCCGCAATTTTGCAGTGCTCCAAGACTCTGAGTACAATTTTAAAGGTCAAATTTGCACACAATTTTAAAGGTCAGATTTGCACAATTGTTCTTATTGAAAAAATAAAAATAATAAAAACTTTGGGGCACTATAGTATCATTAAGAAGACTGCGAGTTAAGTATTACGATGCAATTCCTTCTAAATGCTTATTAAACTGGCAAACAAAGTTTGACAAGCACCAAATCAATGAAGTCCGCTAATTTAGTGGAGGATGTCTGGCACAGCCAAAACGATGCTAACCTTCCGCGTGCATCGCGAGCTTGTGGATTTTGTTTTACTCTTCCAGGCGAAGTCTACAGGTGGTGCCAGCAGTAATTTTTTCAAATGACGGATTGATCACCCGATTTTTACGATTTTGTATCAGTGGAGTTGCTTAGATGAAAAGCGTTTGGTGATCTCTGGATCCAGCCGTCAGTGCGACAACCCTGTGTGCAACCACTCCCATGCTTTGGAAGGTCATGCCTTCTTGGTCAAGAGCACAGAGTCTAGAAGCAAGAGTGTTGAGTTGCAAGTGTGAAGTAACTAACACAAGTTACTATAATTGCTACAATTTCCACAACACAACACTTGATGCGAGACACGCGTAGATCTTAAGTTGCTACTGGCCGCAGAGTTGTTTTCTGCTCACATCATTCCACTACTTCGAGAGTTAACGACCTCAATCTGCAAGTGGCATAACGACTCCACGGCGGTCACCTTCCTTGCTATGCAGGCATTCCCGTTTGGTCTGCCATTTACTTTTACTTGTTCTCCTGCCAAATTGGTTGCAAGGCCTCCCTTAAAAGCACGCTTCGTGTTCCGATAAACGGATTGTCCTGCTGGCAGAAGAGCGGTTCTTTCGTTTCCTGGGTCTGGTCTTTGGCCGCCGAAGATGTGAGGGCGTTGTACACGTTGTCAATGGACAATCCGTTCGTGCATTCTAAAAAGGGAGTAACCTCGGTGGAAGACACGGGTACTTGAGAGGGCAAAAAAATGAGCCATTAGAAGTGCAAACTCATACCTTTCAGGGGCGGATTTAGAGGGGGGTCCGGATGTCCTGACCCCCCTCTTGATTTCTGCATGTGTAAAATTTAAGGCGTAAAACGAAGGAGAGGGGGAGGGGTTCCTAAACATATGGTACGCTGACCAACACCTGACCCCCCCCTCAGGAAATTCCTGCATCCGCCCTGCCTTTTATATGTTTTATGAATGCAATGTTTTTCTCCCTGCACACTTTAAAGGGTAACTGCAAAGAAAAAAGTTTTTTTAAACAGCCTAATTGGGACAAGCATATCACAAAACAAATCTTCCCGCGAAAAAAAACAAATTTTTTCTAGCAATATTTACGCCACAGGACGTAATTTAGTCGGAGTCCCAACCTCTCCGCATTTGAAACTCCCGCTCTTTCGACGCCCGCGGGTGGCTGGTATACGTCACTCCGTGACGTATAGCAGCTACTCTGTGACGTATAATAGCAACTTTGTGGCGCGCGATTCAAAACGGGTGAAATAGCCGCAAACTAAAATCAGTCCTGCGCAATAAATATTGCTGTAAAAAATTTTGTTTTTGGCGGAAAAATTGTTTTGTGACATGCTTGTCCTAATTAGGCTGTTTAAAAATACACTTTTTTTCTTTGCAGTTACCACTTTAAAGCCAAAGCACCCAAGATTGTTTCATATTCCCTTCAACTTACTAAAAAAACATTGGCTCATCGGCCAAAGCATTCCTTTAGCAATTAGAGGCGAACCTGCAAAATATTTTTGAACCAGAGTGAAAATTCCCTGTGCCCCCCTTCCCATTTCCCCCCTCCCACCGCTATGGGAAGGGTGGCGAGAAGGATTTTCACCCAGATTGGAAAATATTTTGCGGGTCGCTTCTTACAGAAAGAAGGACGACGGTGCAAGTGTATCGACTTGCTCGTTAGCTCCACTACTACGTGACCCATACAGCAGAGATGAAGGGAGGTATCTCGTTTCGTACAGCGTAGCATATGCAACTTTGTAGACACCAAAAACTTTGCAATGTAAGGGCCAGATTCCTCCTTTCCCTCGCAGCAGCACAACTAATGCTTCCTGGTTTTTCACGCGTCACCACTTCCCTTTGTAACGCCCTTCAAAACCTAGGAATTTCAGCAGAGTTCAGAAGATCCAGTTCTTAGTCCAGCGACATTGACTGGGCCGTTTGGAAACTGTGTACCTCACTCTCTGGCGAAGGGCATTACGTTGTAATGAACCTTTCCTGCTCAAACTGGAATGTAGCTCGAAGCAAACCTTGCCGGACGGAAAATGTCTGCTCCCCGCAGACGATGCATTTGTAGTGCCAATAAAAACATGAGCGCCAAAAACGATCCGCCGACGACGTCCGCTTCAACGGAAACTCGCGTGCCGGACTGCACGTCGCGGCAGAAGCAGAGCTTCTCAATTAAAGCTAAATTTAGCTGGACTTAGGAGCACCCTACTGCCAGACTCCTAGTATAGAAAGCTCCAATACCCTCAATCCTCAAAGAAAACAAGAAATAAACAAATAAACAAATAGAAGGTAAAACTAAGAGACGACGTTCCCATATAAAAGGCGCACTCTGCGCTTCACGCAAATACAACATTGATTGTGGTGCGCCTAGCGCGACAGTGTAGGTTTTAGGAAAACCGAAACGCGCAGCGGCGCAAAGACTTGGAAGACGCCGTGCCGTGTTCATCTAGCAAAGTATGCATCCTCGCGTGTGTTACTTGCTATTACTCGCAAGAGGCTGCTGAAGGACTCGAACGGGTCGACCTTACCTGAACTGGAGAAAAGACTTGCGTCAGATGGTCGGCTTGCAGCAGCGGCTGCCCTCCGCCTGGGTGGCTTGTCCGCGGCGGCTCTGGACGATCCACTGGGGTTGTTCTCCGAGCGGCCACTGGCAGTGTTACTTCGGATCTGCGGGCACGACGACGCATGAACGCAACTAAGCCGTCCAAAGTCCGATTCTTAGCCGATGCGCTAGACCGACGAGCTGAGTCCAGCAAAGGAGGAGTTTTGGCACTTCTGGCATTTTCCTATGCAGCTACAGAAAAATCTCCTTATAACTGTCGGTGAACCGTGCCACAAAAAAGCCTAACCGAGGAAAATGTACCAGACAACATTTTGTGCGGGAACAAAAGACGAGATTGAAAACTGCCACTTCGTTCTGCTTGTACACAGATGCCATTTAGGTTTTCCGTTAAAACTTCTTAGGACTACGGCTATTGTTGGCCCTTCAGTAAAAGCTCCACTAGTGTTCAAAATGAAGAGGCACAGAATTAGACGCAAAGCAGACCTATTTCCGCTCCTATTAGGCAAAATCTCGTTGCCGCCTCCCCATTGACGAGGTTATCTGTTTTTCGCAAATCCTAATTGATGTACTACTCTTTCATTTCTCTCCAATTTTCAGAATAGAAGGCTGCCTTGTTCGGAACGAGACTTTTTAATCACTAAAACACAGATATTATCCACACACAAAATCGCTCAATCGGTCGGACTTACAGCAAATAACCAATTATGCGAACAAAACTTCATATGCATACCGAGAAGAGCAGTATTGCAATGTATCTTTTTTGCATCATTGAAAGATACATCTTGAGACAATCAGCAAACATCAGTTAAAAATGCCCGAACCCAATGCTGTCCGGTAAAAATGTTTCCTCCCTGGGACCACAAACTCCATGCAATAGCTTCGAAACAACAAAACCCATAACACCCACTCATATCTAAAAACAAGCGGTAATGAACATCTTTTGTTCCAGATGCCGAAGAAAACCTCCATCAAAGCCTTAAAGTGAAAGGTGCGCGGAAAGGGACCTACCTTAAGAGGCACATTTTCGTTGAGGTCCAAAGGCCGCAGAAGGCCGTGGCGCTCTCCTCGATGAGGCGCTTCAGGCTTGGCGTTGTGCTGAGCTGGATCTGTGCCAGAACACGAGAGGTCAGTGTCAAGTTCCAATTGGGTGTACTAACCTAACATTTCGGCCCATGGATGAACCTTGCTCGAAGAATAGTGGACGACACTTTCTCGATGCATCCAATGCTTGCCATGTTTCAACGCAGAATGTGTTTCAGGACTGGCTTTCAAGCCTAGAGCATCGCAAAATGTTGTAACTAAGACACGACAACACTGCCAGTTGTCTCTACAAAAAATTGTCCCTCGACGAGAATCTGAGTACTGACCTCTTACTCGATAACTCAATACCCTATCCCTCGATAACTCAATACCCTATCCACTCTGTTAGTCAAGCAGCTTTCATTTCAATGGTTATAGTTGCTACATGTGCACTCGTGTTGCCTGAACAGCTTGTCGCTCTTCAGGCAACACTTCAGCTTCAGTGGCATGAGGAGCTCAAAACATGCTGCACATTGTACGTCTCGAGACTTGATTCGTAGGATTAAGATGCATTTAAATGTCTTTTTGACGTCTTCTCAGACACTGCATATAAATGCGGCTAAATTTTTAACTAGAGGAGCGCGACGGACAAAACGAAAATACGAGGCAGGACCCTGCAACCTGTTTGTAACACAAGGCAGGACCCTGGATGGTATTAAGCCTACAGGGAAATAGGCAAGACGTACCTAAGGCATTGTGAGCATTGGTGGCGGCATTGGAGAGCAGGCGCAGGCTGCAAGGCAAGACAGCCAGATCAGTTCGCAGCTGAGCAGCAAAATTACCGCCGCATACAACATCCCGTCAAAACCCGATGCACACTCGTATACACCAACACGCTGTTTGCAAACAAACAGGCGTCTGACCACACTGAGTGAGGGCACTGCACGTGGTCAGAAACCAAACTCACACAAGATAAAGCACATGCACCAACAGCAGTGCCACCGCAGCGGAGTGTCATCGCAGAGTTGAGTTTGTGTACAGAAAGGGCAAACTACGAGCTTTTCCTCTGTGGAAACAAAATTCACTTTTCTTTTTCATCCATAAGAGCTATTGGAAAGCAAGTGCTCATGTTTATGCTCTCGGCAAACGAAAGGTCAATGCAGGGACACGCCCCTATGCTAGTGGGCGGCTGTACGCCCTGGGTTGCAGCAGCACCAGCTTTAATGCCAGAGAGACGACAACTTTTACTTACACCACATCAACCCCTCCCCCGTTTATGATCCAGAAAGACTTCCCCCCAAAAGTTATATGTTATCGACAGATTCATATTCTGCCACAAAAGCAGCTCACCCATCTACAACCACCTGTTCTACCAGGCATTTATAGTTCAGGCAATGTTTAAGAGGGAGCCAGAGTTACACTCGATTTTTGCTACTTTTTACGTAACAATATCCCCGAGCCTTTACGAAACAAACTAAATAAGAAACGAGAAAAACCTTCCCTCCGGCAAAGGAAGAAAATTAACGGGTGAACGATCCGACCCGAGGTGCACTCGAGCCGTCGGATACTAAATAGGCTGCTAATCCGAGTGGCTACTTTAGGTCCGTGCGTACGCAAGCCTGATTCAAGTTCTTTGCAAATAAGGGCTGCAAAAGCAACTAACTAGAGTTGTTTAAGTTCCTGTATTTAGTTACCATTTCATTAACAAGATACCTCGGAAGTTGCAATGAAATTTCAGTAGATCTAACTTATTTACATTTCTGGAGCAACTCGCTCGTTCGTATCACAATTTTTTATAATCATGTTGAAAAATACCAATCTATAGATTTAGTTAGCATTGGTGCTACCTGCTCTCTCTGCCCTTAACTCTTCTGCAGGCAAACGGGTGAATGGAGGTAGAACTGTGCCAATACCTTTTCACATTGGAAAGGGAGCCATTGGTCAACGATTTCGGCACACTTCGAAATCGAGAGATAATTTCAAAGCAATTGGGACGTAATATGGCGACTTTCTTCGAGCAACTAACGTTAACTAGTCATTTAGGAGGATGCAACTGCATTTCTTATCGCAACGTAACGGCTGGCTCGCAGACTTGTATTTGGGCGCGACCGACTGGATTCCCTACCACCTACGACGAAAGAGCACGCTGGTGCCGCCCATCAGGTAGCCCTGGAACCGACCTGCGTATAACAAGACTGAAGGTTTTGCAGTGTTTGCGAAATCAGATCGAGATCTATGAGAACGTTACAACATTGCCGGAAATATTTCAAGCACATGGCAAAAGAATGATAATAAGATGAGAAGTGTTCCGGGGCTGCCCGGTAGATGGCACCAGTGCGTTCTCATAGTAGGAGTGGATGCACCACAGTCGACAAACGCAAATGTGCGAACCCGCTTCGCTAGGAATGAACCAAACTCGCAGCGATACCACTTCGAGCGGCTGAAGCAACTCACTGGTAAGCCTTTGTCATCCGAACACTGGGGGGTAGTCCCCGTCTGTCGCACGGCTTCTCGCCAGTTGCAGGCTTCTCGGAGGGGGTGGGCTCTTCGCAAGCTCGAGACGTTTCGCTGGCATGCTTCTCGGCTTCGGCAGTTCTCGTCGGCACCGCTTTAGACTTGGGAGCCCCGGCTGCCTGGGTGCCATTCGCTTCCGCGGTGGCCCTAGCGCTATACTTTCTTGCCAGCTCCTCACGGCGCTGCTTCTTGTACCTGCAGAGTCAGATTGAACAGAAAAGTTAGTGATACGCGAGCACTTGCTCTACTCCGAAAAATCCGAAACCTGCGAAACACTGGGCTGTTGGTGACTATGATTCAGAGTTCCAGTAAAATCTCCTTAAGCGGAGCTCTCGGAGAGTGAAAAATGCCTCTATCAATCCAGGTGCCTTCAAAGTGAACTTGATTGTTTTCCGATAAGTGAAACTTTCAATCAGTAGATCCTTCAATCAGTGGATCCTTCAATCAGTGGATCCTTCAATCAGTGGATCCTTCAATCAGTGGATCCTTCAATCAGTGGATCCTTCAATCAGTGGACCCTTCAATCAGTGGACCCTTCAACCAGTGGACCCTTCAACCAGTGGATCCTTCAACCAGTGGATCCTTCAACCAGTGGATCCTTCAACCAGTGGATCCTTCAATCAGTGGATCCTTCAATCAGTGGATCCTTCAATCAGTGGATCCTTCAATCAGTGGATCCTTCAATCAGTGGATCCTTCAATCAGTGGATCCTTCAATCAGTGGATCCTTCAATCAGTGGAACTCCCAATAAGCGTAACTTCCCATAAGCGGAACTTCCCATAAGTAAAACTTCTGATAAGTGGAACACACCTGTGCAGCAAGTCACATTCGTTCAGAGATATGTTCATTCCGAGAGATATTTGAGCAACAAAACATTCTTACAAAGAGGCATTTGTATGAGACATTTCTACATGAGGAATCTGTGAAAGAGCCACTTGTTCAGTGAGACTCGTTTGTTCAGCGAGACATTTGTTCAGTGACTCATTTGTTCAGCGAGACATTTGTTCAGTGACTCATTGTCGAGACATTTGCTCAGCGAGACAATTTGTTCAGCGAGACAATTTGTTCAGCGAGACAATTTGTTCAGCGAGACAATTTGTTCAGCGAGACAATTTGTTCAGCGAGACAATTTGTTCAGCGAGACAATTTGTTCAGCGAGACAATTTGTTCAGCGAGACAATTTGTTCAGCGAGACAATTTGTTCAGCGAGACAATTTGTTCAGCGAGACAATTTGTTCAGCGAGACAATTTGTTCAGCGAGACAATTTGTTCAGCGAGACAATTTGTTCAGCGAGACAATTTGTTCAGCGACGACAATTTGTTCAGCGACACAATTTGTTCAGCGAGACATTCAGGAGGGAGGCATTCGTGAGGGAGACATTTGTGCAAGACATTTGGATAGCTGTACCTCCCGTTCATCTGATAAGAGCTATACACGGCTTTTCAAACTCTATAAACGCAGAAACCAGTGTTTCCTCTACATGAACGAGCCTAGGGAAAACAGAAGTACCTTTCGACCCTCTCCTTGTGGCTATCCGTTTCGGCGGTGTCCATCACCGCCCTTGCGAAACTGGGCGGCCCTCCAGCCTTGGCAGACATCCTGAAATAAAACACACCGTCACACTTCGTCCTTGTCTTATTTCTTAACAGTTTTGTTTCCTTTATATTCCTGTGTGGTTTCTACAATATATTTATCAAGCACATCGGTGCCAAGACAAAATATTTTTTTACACCAGGCTGAAAAAAGGTTACGTATTTGTCAGCACAATCTCCGAACTCCACCCCAATTTAGCACTTGCGGTGTTGGAATAAATATTTTTTTATCCAAATCAGTAACTAACTGCAATTTTTGTTAACTTCCAATAAGAAAAAAAATCTGCCACTCTATGTGTAGTCTGTCAAGGCAAGCCAATTTCTAAACAAAAGAGCACCTAAAGCATTCGCTGTGATGCTAGCTAAAGAGAAACTATGCGAGCAATTTTGGTTGTGTAAACAAGGACAGGCGTTCCAGGCATTGTTAACTTAAAACTTGCACCAGGAGTGCTCCCAACCATTTAGATGAGCAATAACCACCCACCATGGTATGCCCATCTGCATAATAATGTTTGCTCAAGGCACCATCTATGCAGACGTGCATTTAATTCAAATGTACTGCAGTTGTCAGCGCCTTGACAAACTTGCGCCGTTGGTGCTGCCTGCTAGTCCCATCAAAGCTACCGCACCGGCGCGATGCGTCTCCATGCAAATCCAGCCCTGGACAAGCGTAAGCATCGCACACTCTGAATATTGCCGGATTGACGACTTTCGAAACGGCACGAAGTTTCCATGCCACGGCATTTCCTTTTCGTTTGGTCGGTAACTTGAAACAAACAGCACCGGTTAAGTTGAAGCAACATTGTACTTGCAAAGGATGCACATGTTCCACGACGAAAAGCCCTCGCTACACCCTGCCAATGTGGTCTTGACCCACTTTCTTTTTACCCAGGGCCTTTTTAAGGTAGCAGCAGAGTGCACTGCATCCCAACAGGTGATTTGCTAGAAATGCATCCAATTACCGTGCAGAGCAGCAATGCAGGCGCACCTGTGCCTACCGTGGGGGCAACTCATAACCTTGGAAACAATAGCTGGAGTCGCGTACGAGTCGCGAAGGCAGAGGTAAAAGTTAGCAGGCACGACGAAAACGGCAAATTTACTCACCCCTCGGCTACGTCATCCGTAGCTGCAAGGAAAGCAAAGAAGACAAACTTAGCAACCGGTAAAGGAGAAGAACGATGAAAACTGCCATGCATCAAGGGTGGAACTGCAGAAAGTGTCATGAATGCCTTAGAGAGCACCGATATGCGAGCAACGGAGCTTGCGCTCTTTTTTTGCCTCTACCCAAAGTATGGCATCGGCCACTTCCCGTAAACACTACAAATTGGACAGGATGATAGACATTTCCTGTGGAGAACAGTAGGATGAAGTGCAGACGAGGCGGCAAAAGTTAGGCATGGTTACATTAGCCCCAAGGCCCGAATAGAAGAATGACGACGAACTGAGTGGTCAGAACAGGTCTCGGAGATAACCGAGCGCCGGTCGCATCAGGGCAAGACACACACTTCCAAAGGGACAGGTGAAAGCGTCCAACTGCATGACTCACACTTTAGGGTGCACTCAAACTTTTGAAAGAACTACAAATAAGAACGAAATCAATCGAGTACACACACACACCCCGGTAACAGTTGCAGGGTTTAATGCCGCTATGCTTTTGACACCCTCAGGTTTTCCTGAACACGGCGTCTGAGCAAGAACGTTTGTTAGGAAGATACCGGAGGAGGTCCACCCGCGAGAGGAAGCGACAACACTTCGGAACACCTACGGGAATATTTCGCGCGTCAAGCGTGAACGACAGCGCCGTCAAAGACCATCCGTAGCGTGCGCCAAGTCCCAACCCCCTCTCTTTTTTGGTTTCTTTTTACTTCTTTGCGCAGCTTGTTGTATCACCAACGAAAGCGGGAATGAATCGGGGCCATCGAAAACGGGCTTTTTCGCGCTGGCTATAAGACTAGCCGCCGGAACTTGGTAGAACGGACGTCCGTTCCGGCGGTTCCTTTTACTCGCGTGCACTTCAAAGCGACGGTCACAGCAACCACGTAAACGGTACGAGATTTGGAGAAAGGAACCCCCAAAAAAGTCGAGGCACACACCCAGGATTACTCGGCAAAGGGGGCGATTTCGGACCGGTCAGCGAAATGTACCATAACTAGCTGCGTTACGGGTTGCAGATGATGACTTTCGGACTACGTGGAGCGTGACGTGCACGTTTATAAGCGTGACTATCAGCAAGAACCGGTAGACGATGTACGGAAGACGTCCCAAGTGTATCGGCAGGGCCTCCACACTGTCAAAGCGACAAGTTAGCGGCGAGTTCGTTTGCTTTTTTTTTCCCGCGGTAGACATCGGTACTGGAAGGAAGTATTGTTTCTCGGAGAGCTCACCTGCTGTGAAATTAAATGCATGCAGCTCCTAGACAGCGTGAAAGTAGGCACTCCACCCTAGCCGACATCAAATTCGCACTCGTCCGCAAGCTTCAACGTGAGTTAACGTGAGCAACAAACACGGCAGAGAAGAAAAAAATGATGGGGCGGCGGCTCGCCCTCTGACGGCAAATAAAGACGACACGTTCAGAAAACTACCTTACGTGTGACAGAAATATGACCTATTTAAAATTGTGGTAGGAAAAATGCAATTGAAGTATTAGTTACTATATTTTCATGATGTTTTGATGACATATTTGCGACAATATAGTTTATTGTAGGCAGAGTATGCAGCCTATCACCGGGCAACACTGAGGCTCATCGCAAAATCGGTTTTGGTTTGGGTTTGTCAGTCAGCATTTCACAACTCGAGTTTTATTAATTTTTTTTATGACCCTCCGTCCGTAGCCTGATCAGATCACATTGTAGGAGATTGGAGCAACAGCGGCATCGCTCATTTACTAATTTCAGGGATACAATCAAACATTCGCACGTTTGTAAACAGGCGTGATAGTCTATCGCGTTGCATGTTGCTCATGCATACAAAGCAGCTCGGCAAACTGGAGTTTTTCTTCTTTTTTTTCAGTACTTCTGTTTTAGTAGACTAGTCAGACGATTTAAATAAAGCTGCTTTAAGTTTGCTGTCGTGATCTAGCGTCGGCGCTCGTGAACGTCGCCAGCCGTCGATGGCCGCGTATCGAGGCCATCCCGGTCAATGTTCGGCTGTTCGTCGGGTGCTTTCGCCGCGGCTGTCTCGATTGAAAGATCTGACCCTGTTCCTTGATGACGAGCGTCGCTGGGGCCCTCGAAGGAAAATGCGAAACAGAAAGAACGCGAGCTTCCTGCCAGTCCATTGGCAGGCTGTAGGAAACATACAGCGTAGGCTAATCGAACCCGTTCTGAACTAAATAGCTAAAATGCGTTTTTAACGTTAAATACGTTTTTGGCGAAGATAACTTGGTGAAAACGTAGAACGCGAGAGCGAGACACGGAAGTGAGGCGTAAAAGCGTTATACCTGAGACCGCGCGCAGCAGGGCATCGTCGCGGATAGCGCCTTACTTTCATTGGTTGGCGTAAACGGTAACCAATGGCGTGCTTGTTGAAAGTCGCGGTATGCGTTTATTTCCTTTCTTCCAACCTACAGCGCCAACAACAACTACATAAAAGATTGCACCGAGAAGATCGTATTCCATGTATGACAATTTCGTCAAGTATGGGCAGATTTATACCGTAACGAGTAACTTGTAATTGATTACAAGTAACTGATTTTGTAATCAATTACTTTTATTGCAACTTTCTAACGCTTCAATTGCTTTTTCTGCGGTAAGATTAGCTGTAATTCAATTACCATTGTTATGTAACCAACTTTTTGTTTCCGAAAAGCTAAAATTATTGAGTTGAGGTCTTTTTTGTGTAAAAAATCGCTCCGTCTGTCCGTGCCTTACTCGTCTATGTTGCACCAATGTTGGACACTTTTTTTACCCTAAACAACTAAAGAAAAACGATATTAAGATAACCAGAAGGATTAGAATGTCGACGTGCAGCGACATTTTGACTGTCGAGCTAGCTGGCGAGAGTGACTCGTTTCATAAATTTCATTTCCTGACACGCGTGTCCCAACCAGACTGTTTAAAAAGCGTTTTTTTTTTTCATTTCAGTGGCCCTTCTAAAGGGATAGTTTAACGAAATTTGAAATATGCCCGTCGTGTTCAGGAATAGGCTGAATAGGATCCACAATATCCGTAAATGACAATCACACGTTTGTATTTTGAGCCTGATGGCTGCATTTTTCGTTATAAACGGCCCACTCTGGCAAGCACTCGGAGGGCAGCCAGCGGAGAGCACGTGACATTCGCCGCAATCGTGACGTAGATTGTCTCGGGACGTGCAAAGCTGCGGCGAGGCTGATGTCGAGAGGCCACCGAAGCGGCCGAAGCACGCCAGCGATCGGGCCACCGAAACTAACCGCAAATCTGCTTTTGTGTGAATTTTGAGTGACGGGTTAATCTTCGGTACCCTGATAGAGGGACAATAGCGACGTCTGTGACACACAAAAGAGAGTCCAGGTGAGAGGGAAGTTCCGCCTTCCCTCTTCTCTCGTGGTGGCCGGAGGCGAGACAGGCATCGTCACTACCTGTCAAGGTTCCTAGACGGGCCTTACAAACGAGACTTTAGCGACATCCACCAGGTGCTCTTTGCTAATCGTTTAATTCGTTTTAAAATTCCTTTTTGTGTCTTTTTTAACAGGAGATTCTTGTGCCTGATGTGATACTGCTCCCTTGAACACGAATAGGACAAGAAATAAGCGCCGAAATTTTGTCGTAGTATCCCTTTAAGAAAGACGGTTGGTATGTTCCGAGTGTTTGATGGTCGTGACTACTGTTCAACTTGGGCACCCAACATCACCTTCAGACAGAACAAAGTCCTGTTGGCGTCCATAGGACGTTATGGGGATATCACATCCTGAAGACGTGCGCTCAACCGTGTGTGCTGTCAAGGCCAACAACATTATCCTCTCGTCCAGAGAAGCAGCAACTCAGATCAGACCATGACCATACTGTTAGCAAATATCACTGAACGACTCTGGATTGCGCACCTGCGCAATCCCGCTATGTCTTCGTTCCGCGAACGGCCACCGGGAGTCCTCGATCGACCATCAACACCTTAGCGGGCCTTCGACCGGATGAAGCGTTGTGGAAGCTGGCTGACTAGCAGCTGTGGAGCATATTTCGTGCTCGATCACCGTTATTTGTCGAAGTAGTTTATTCAAACCTTGAGTAAACACTGGCACCTGCATATAAAGATTCAAATAACATTTCATGAAAGTATAGCACCTGCAGAATGACTGCATAGCTTCCTTCGAAAACCCGCTGTTCGGTGTGGTGCCAAGTGGTGGTGGGGATCTTTAGATTACGCGAGCCTTGAGCGTAACTTTCTTTTTCTGCGACTTTACTTGCGTTACATATTTGAATGCGTTAGCATGGGTGCACTGGTAAATCCGCTGACCTTGGACGTCGGTGGAGCACACGTTTATGGTGTTCGCAACGTCGCCACGGATGGCGCCAGAGTCTTAGCAACCGCAAGCAGCCGAAGATCGCCGGCGGAGTGGACGGGGCGGGTGTATCACTCAGTATCACTGGGTGCGTGTCCACCGAAGACGCCGTCGCCATAGCAACAGCCCGCTATCGCAGGGATCAGGGGCTTGCGTGGCACCGGAAGTTCTAGTTTTTCCATACGAGAACGCCGCTTTCCTCCTTTCACTTAAGAACTTCTTAGCTAAGTTGTCGTAACCTAAGAAGCTCTCCGTGAATCTGGCCTCTGATTTGCCAGCACCAGGGAGAAGAGAGGTTTCGGGAATGTTCACCCCACGGAAAAGTGCTGAGAGGCTGCATTCACCATGCTTTGTTATGTACAGGCCTTTTTTTTTTTTTTCGCTGCACCAAATTTTTAAATAAATAAGAGTTGCATTAGGACAAGTAATATTTAGATTAGCTTA
>JAZHYW010011727.1:0-16923 GCA_037355805.1 Ixodes ricinus
TACAGAGACTGGCGGCAGCATGATGAAGACACGTTTTCAACTCCTTCGTCGTCATTCGTCGAATATTTTTAAGACTTTGTGAGAGGGCTGAGACTTGCCATTGAGAACACGTGGAAATTTTTACGAAAGCGCAGTGCAGCAGGAAAATGCCACAAGAAAAAAAAAGGTTTTGCGCTGCTGATTTGATTGCCATAAATGTCTAGTAAAAAATAAAAAAAACGTGCCGCTGATTTCGCTTCTTCCCCCCCCCCCCCCCTCCCTTTTTCGTCGCCACTGGACACTGGATCAAGCACGTTTCTGGACCGCGAGTGCCGCAAGTTACAAATACATTAGCCAGAGTAAAAATAAAGCGCTGCCCGGGGGTACATACGGCTTCACGCACATTGCACTCGCAAAACACATCCACACGGCGCCGAAACGGATCTTGATCGGTATCTAAGAGTGCGAAGGCACAGAGACGCAGCACTTCGGCGTGCCAAAGAAGCTTTGATCCCGCCGCGAGACCGGCGAAACTTGCTTTCGACGTGTTGTGCCCTTTTTCTGCTGCACTGCGCTTTCGTAAAATTTTTCACGTCTTTCCAACGGCAAGTCTCAACGGTTGCACAGTCTTAAAAAACTTTTTCGGCAAATGACGATGAATGAGTTGAAAACGTGTGTCCAGCAAGCTTCCGTCAACCTCTGCGACGCTAGCGAAACCATAAATCGTCTATGAGCAAGATGGCCGTTATGTGGCTTCACTCGCGCTGCAGCGAGCAAGCGGGGCAGATCAACACAGTCTAGGTGGTGTTGGGCAGATCGCGGCTCTAAAGCGGGGAAGCGCGATCCATCAATTAATGTAGAGGTCAGTGAGATTAGCCGGCTCTGAGATTAGCCAGAGCCGTATCTGTATGTATACACGGCTCTGACATTAGCATTTAGCATCCATCCATCCATCCGTTGATCCCGTTGATCGGGCAGCGACCCAGCGCTGCTTGCGCCACCAAGCTTTTGCCATCTCAAAGCGTTTGCGTCGCTTTCACCATCTAGCGGCTGCTGCGCGAAACTCGGGCGACTCGGGTGCCGATATCGCCGATATTGGGCCCTAATTCTGGGGGTGCGTACAATTTCATCGTCTCTTTTACCACCCATACTCGTAAATGTCGACGACGGGGCCCAGTCTCGGAACAGGAATCCCGTCTCCAGAATAGCGCGCACACTGCCAAGTTCAATCGCGTGAGGCCTTGAGCGACATGCGTCCATCCTCAGCCGACGCAGCTACCGTTTCTGCAGCCCATCCACGGTTCCGGTTTATGAGCTACCGCGGGCTCTCTCAACAACACCGTCGTGGGGCGATTGGCAATGACTGCCGCACTTCCACCCTCCACTAACTCCGAGGACAAGGGCCGCATTCCGTCGCCGTCATCGTGAACAAGAAACCTGGAACCCCCAGCGCAACCTGCCTGCGTGCACGCAGCCCCGGGTAGCGGAACTCCACCCACGCCCGCCGCCGCCGCCAACAGGTGTGTTTGTCGTGCACTCACGCTTCGTTTTCGCCGAATAATTCCGTTCTGGACGCTTCTGGCCCCTACTCGAAGGTCCAGTGGTCGTCCGACATGCTACGCCAGGCGTGAGGGGTTTGCGAGCGGCAATGATTCCCGCGAGCGCTGCCGTTGCTCGGATTAGCTGGCGATAATCTCGTTCGTTCCGTCGCCGCGCTCTCCAGACAAACAAGATACATGTGTGACGACAGTGACGTCGGATCTCCGGTCTCCACTACCGTGAGTTTATAGTAGTCGTCAGCCTTCGTTGTTTCGTCAGCCATCGCTGGAGTCTGGAAGGTCGGAATCGTCAAAATAGGCAAGTTTAGACTCGCCCATTCATGGTGGTGGTGTTTTTTTCGCCGTCGTAAGTTGCTTGCCCGTTGGTGGTTCGCACGTATTACTACATACAACGTCGTTTCGACAATCGCGAGTTTTGGCTGCGATCTTTTGTTTTCTCGACATTATCGGGGGTATAAGAATATCAGAGTTGTCCGCGCTTCAAACGAGCCTTTAACTCGAATCACGTAAACAGAAACCTATATATATCTGGAGGTTCCCGTTGTGGGCTGATAAGATGATGCCATGTCTACCCAACGCCGATTACTCTGGGTTCCAGCTGATTTTGAAAGCGGAATCCGTCGCGCCCCGCAGGTTTCAGCATCATGGTTTGTTTGGCCATTGTTCTGTCTTCTATTTTTTAAATGCTTCGGAAATTTCTTTTGCTTTGATAGAATAAAGAAAAAAGAGTGCCAGTTTGGCACTTTCGTCATTTGTCAATGCAAAGAAATGGGCAAGTCAGGCAGGAGCTGGAAGTGACAAATAAGGTTTTCTTTCTTGTGTACATTTCCAAGAATGTAGAGCAAGTGTCAGTTTCTGTGCAGCAAAGCTTACAGGCTCCTTGTTGCAATGGGGCAAGGGGGCATTCTTGATATGTTTCATTGTTTCAGATATTATATCCGAGTGTTGACAGAGAGCTGACAAACGCTGACACCCGATACATTGATATCTTGGTCCCGACATTCAGTAAACAAGAATACTGGGCAAAGTGCACTCTCCCAGCTGTGTATTGAGTGTCAACAACTGGGCATTAAGGGTGAGGGGGGTGAGGGGCACCTTGACCTCTCCTCCAGGTCTTCTCATGGTCAAGATGTCTGTTCAATGAAAAGGAGTTGGCAGATTTACAACCGATCCTCAGTTTTTTTGTTGTATCAGAACCTAAGCAGCTTTTGAACGTATGGTCAGAAAGTTTATTTTGTGATGTCTCTATTCACCAAGATCTACCTTCAACAGCAGACACCGTACCCTCAACTCGTGAAATATGTTGCAATAAGCAGCCAGTAAGAATAGACCTACCTCACCAGCCAGTTTCACTGCTATTTCTGCACGTGTGACAACCTGGCTGGAGCTCTGTGCATGCAGAGCACGAAACGCCATGAGCCATGTCGTGCGCTGCCAACTGCCTCCTGTGAACTGGCGTTACGGCTGCGTCACGCATGCGCCGAACGCTCGGTGAGATCTGTCTATCGTTGCGATCTAAAGAAAACTATGTTGAAAATATTTGTAGAGTTTTGGTTAGAGTGGTGGTATCTCGGCATCGTTTTCAAGTTGTTTGAGTGACTGCTAGTTCGTTTCTCACACTCTCTCTTTTTTTCTTTGTTTAATAGGATTTCATACCCGTCGCTTTTATTTTATCAAGTCTTTAGTGGTTCCTTTTAAGACGTGTTTTTGGACCTACTTTCATGGCTTCCAGTTTAGACTGACAAGCTCTGCAAATATTTGCTCTGCCCGTGCCAGCTAGTGAGCGAATGTGCCATGACAACTCCCAGTTCTAGCCACTCTACTCATTTTCACCTTGAGAACTGTAGTAAAAAATGTCCGCCTCCTCGCAGGGCATTGCTAATTTCCCCTTTTATGTGCAGAAATGAGATATGGGTATTTAAGTCGGGGAGGAAAGCATGTTCTCAGGTTGAGTGGTGCAAGCTACCGCCCGTTACAAAGGGCATAGTCAGTGTCATCCATCTATCCATCCATATGTAGGTTCTTCTTAGATTAGATATATGTTATCCTGTAAAGACGTATATGTTTCAAACGCCAGAAGCATCGCTTCTTCCTCCCAATACCAAATCTTGTAAGAACTACTTTGCACGGCATATGAACAATGTGCAGAACTTCCTTTCTTCTTCAGGTGAAAACGAGTATAGGTGCCATCGACCTTGCAGAAGTCGCACTAGAATGTGTGAATGATAAAGACCCTGCAAGAGGCAACAGCCCGCCGTTCTTGGTTGAATCGCAGAGCAACGGTCTTGTATAACTCCTAAATGTGGGTGCATGCTTTACGCTAGTCATTATAAAGTTCCTCATCTACCAACGCGCTAGTCATAGCTTTTACCCTTTGAGGGTCGCAGCCTTATATGTACCGCGGCGATTGCACAATTAAAAGTTCCCACCTAATTGCAAAGAGCTGCTTACCCCGGGGGTGCTGCTGTTTGTTTTATGACTTTGGAGATCTATAATTGTTGCATTCACGCCGCCTTCGTGGGGCTATTTATAGTTACTAATGCTTTGTGCACATAATAGGCTCATAATGGTTGCTTTGCGTGTCAACTTCTAAAGCGGTAGTGGCCGCGAAGCGCTGGCTCTTCAGATTCAGATTTCCGGCTCTTCTTGGAATTAACTGTATGAGAGCTGATTATCCCATAGAAGAGCTCCGTAAAATACCTCTGCTTTGGAGCTTGAAACTGCCGTAATGTCATGGAAGCGAACGTGCCAAAATCAAACCCAGTGAAAGAAAGGCAACATCTTTCTTCCTTCAATATTTCTATTCGATAGTTGTCAATTTTGACTGCTTGCAAGCTCTGCATGTCCTCAATGGACAATTAAAAAAAAAAAATCTATATTAATTTGTTTTTTTGTACTATTTCTTTGGAAATGAAACCCGACCAATGGGTCACGCCTTTTGAAGAAAGAAAAACTCCACCGCAAAAAGGTTAAAATACACATCACTGCAAAATGCACTATATCCTACCAAGCAAAGCACTGCTATGCTCCTTCAGAGATGTTTGACGACAAAAATCGCAAATGGCAGTCCCGGCAGCAGATGTAAGCGTACCGCTGTTGTACGCTATGGCCAGGCACATTCATTATAAGCTCTCTCTCTGCTGTTTAGAAAGCCAGGGCCAAATTTTAATGTGTGTACACCACATCAACACACACAAACAAGCCTTGGCTGCCATGCTTGCTTACATGCTTAGTCCAGCAGCTTTGCAGGGATTCCTGCAAATTCCAACGTAGGTTGGCACACTCACTTCAAGAGTACATAGGCAAACATCCTAAAGCACAACTGAAGTTAGTTAATCTGTTTACAAGGACAGCGATGCCTTGTCATAGAAAAAATAGCCCATCTCCAAGATCCGGTGTCGTGCAGTCAGTGTGCAAGACAACCAAGAGGTTGCTGTATCGTCAGCTACAGTAATTTGAGCTTGAGAAACATGATACCAAACATCACTCGTAAAATTTAGGCAGTAACTAGGTTAAATGCCTCCTGTACATTCAGTAAAATATGGACTGCCAGCTCCTTCATCAGAAGTGCTACGTGCTTGTTTGAAACCGAAACCAAACACTCCTTTTTCTATCTCGATACAAAAAGGTGTATGGACCTACGGAGTTATTTTTATGTTTGTATTTTTCATTCAAACGCAACATGCAGTATTTTACAGTTAATTTGCGACTCCAGCAAAACGGACGGCACCTTGCGGGAAAACACTGAACTGGACGAACAAGTCCTTTTGCGATTTCTGCTCATCTCTTTGTGGCTTCCATGATTACATGTCTGCGGTCGGTGCGATGGAACAGTTGCCCCGGTGACACTGTCGTTACTGTCGTATCAGCATGTTGCCCAGGTCGCTCTGAACACAACCTTTGCAACCGCGTGAACTAGACAATGCACGTTCATCACCGTCAATCAGCACTGTAGAAGGACAGTAGGCAGTCCTTTTACTGCTTCCCCGAAGAAGGGGAAGCCTCCGGAAGCTTGCTTATGCCAACACATCACCGTCGGTTTGAAATGTAGCGAATAAAACTCTGGGCAGGCCGTTTTTGAGTCCAATGCTTGCCTGCTGAAACCCGAGCGTTGGGCGTTGAGCTGATATTTGGCACGGCACGACCTGTTTTAGACTGCCATCTACAGGGGCGAATTTCAGTTGAATAAGAAACATTTTTCCTTAGGTAGTCTGGATAGTCCACACCTGGTGTCTAATCTGCACATAAAATGTCTCATACACAGCGCACCTTGACAAATGCCCGCTTTACTAGTGCACAAAGAAGCTTGTATCATACATAGATTGTCATTAACATGCTCGCCATATTCAACAATGTAGGACAGGGGTCTAAAACATCTGGCCTGTAACTCTCTGGCATGTGACCCGCAAGCATCCTGTTGCTGCGACTCCCCGTTCCCGTGCGTCGAGTGCTGCATGCGTCATAAATAATAATTTCACATCGTCGACTCATTTCCGCTTGAAAAGAAGCTAGGCTCACTTAAAGTGTTCAGACATTTTGCACTATTCTGTTTTCTTTTGGACTGAATATTGCTTCGCCTAAATATTTGCTTCTCAGCTCTTCCTCGTGTAAATCGCCCGAGCGACAATACCACTATTGGGCTGCAAGCACAAGCTCTGTGCTCAAGGATGCACCTTGGCTGCAAGAACCTTCATTCGGCAGGAACAACTGGCAAAGCTGTTATGAGTTCTGGCTTCTCGTCATCGGAAAATACCCTTTAAGGGACACTCACAGGGTGGTTATGCTTGCCAAGGTTTCTATTTGTACATGACATATGAGAGCACAGCTACCCAAAACAAAATTAGCAAATCAGATTTTTTTTTTTTCCAAAAATTGTTGATTGAGGCTTGGCCGGTTTGAATAGCGCACTCTTCTCCAGGGTCACGTGCCGTTTTCTATGGTTTACACACAACCGCCAAATATAATCAAAGTCGTGAGTCATTGAATGCACACACTCAATATTAAAAATAGAAAAGAAATATGATACCCATCTTTTCGTGGCTTTTTTAAAACCGCAAATATGTTGATTCAAGAAAAAAAAAATAGTTGCACAGCCACGTGACTTTCGCCAACTCTCTTCTCTTCTATATTTCTTCTTCCTCCCCAGTCCAGTTTTGGTTTCGTGCAGTTGCGTTTTTTTACTTTATTAAAAATATATGTGACGCTGTAGGAAAATATTAATTGGGTAGTCTTCGGACACTATAATGAATTGCCTGGCAAAAAGATAGAACAAAATTTAAAAGGGTGTCATTTCCCTTTAAAATTGAAGTATTTCCTTATAATGCTGCTATAAAAATTTGCCGGGAAAGCTAAAATTGTCGTATAAAGAGATATTTTTTTCCGTTCCTGTTAAGCTAAGTGGTTTGTGTGACAGGGCAACGACAGTGTGCTTGCTCTCATTCTGTTGAAAAATGCCAGCACGATGGCGTGTCATATCTTGTTATCACGTCGAGTGTGGGCCCAAAAAAGTTGTATAAGCAAATGGAAGTTAAAGATATCACTGGCAAACTGGCAAATTTACAAAAAACAGAGACCATGGTGTCTGCTTTGCAACGTAAAACACAATTGTTGTCTTTCTTTTTTTTTTTTTTTGTTCCAAAAATATCAAAAATTTAGTCTGGCCCCGCCCTACGTTGGCCATCAATTCTCTGAGGCCTGGGTCTCTGCCCTCACACTCGAATAATTTTGAGACCCCTGATCTAGAAAAAAAAAATCCTCCTATTGTCCACACCATGTAAAATTTTAACTTGTAAACATGTTTAGTCCGGAAAATAGGGTACATGATTATGCCTGCTTGAGTGCTCTTCACACTTTTCAACTTAAAAAGGAAATACCCTAATGGCAACCGTAAGTGCTACGTAGACAGGCCGGCAATGTTAAAGCTGGGGCAATTCATTTACATTTCACTACCCCTCTAATGCTGTGTATGCTATGGATGTTGTGAAAAGCAGATTACTTGAGAGCAGGTGCAAGAACCTCTGTGAGAACTGCACGGGCTGGCGTAAGCATTTAGTTATCAGGCCGTGCATTCTAGAAATATGTCGTCGCACCGCATTCCATACCATGGCTAGGAATTACTTTGAGCTTGTTTGCTTTATTGCTTTTTTGTTTTTTGTTCTTCATTCTGGTCATGTTTAGATCTTTTGTTTTTCTTTATTTATTTTTTACATTTGCACGACACTTGCAAAGTGACAAAGATGGACATTGTCGGAATTTGTAATTTTATAATTGACTCATAAAATTTTTATTTGCCTCCAGAAAGGTGATGAGATGGGAGTTATTGGAACTCTTTTTTACAATTCTCATATAAACGATAACCACGAAAAAAAGGTTGCCTGAGGTAAAAGTCTTCATATATAATTCATATTACAAATGCAACAAAAAAAAATGTACTTTCGTTTTCTTGTTTTTATTGTTATCCTCAAGTTTACCAGTGCTTCCTCAGAGTATTTTCACATTTGGTAATTTTTTTGAAAATGATAGTGACCTGCAGTTTTTCTGAATACACTGATGCATTCAGAAGTACATCTAATTTATTGCAAATTCTTGATATCTGCATTTAAGACGTATATATTGGGGCAAAGCTGGCGCTAATCTAAAACGTTGTACCTTACGGTCACGCCGGTGGCCAGGCACAGCGCAAACACCACAGTATCTTCATCATTCTTGAAAAAATTCTGGCCATACATAATGTCACAAGATCTACGAGGTTTCCACAACTTTTAGAAGTCCACACGCTCGTTTTATCAATGCTCGTGAACATCTCCGTCGCACGTGATATGCTCCTGCCCCAACCGCTTCGCATTTGTAGACAAATAATAATTGAAGCACACTGACCGACGTCAGCAAGAGGGCGCGCGGAAAATTCGGGAAAATATATCCCAATCTTTTTGGCCATCTTGCAACTACCGCCCCGGCATCTATGGGTCTTCGGAGTTGCAAACAGCCAGCGGTTTTTCCGTCTGCTTCTTTTACGTGTCCTTGTCCCTCTGTGCCACATCTGCTTTGTTACGCTTTATTGGTGGCTTATATTTAGGCTACCAACGAAGCGTAATAAAACAGTTTGTTCCACGTCGAATAGGGATGCCAAGCAACACCGAATCGGTGGGGAAGAAAAATGGCCTCAAAAAACATTTCCTTATTTGGAGGGAATTAAACCCGAAAACATGGAGGCCTACTTCTACTCTTTCCTAGAAGCTCTGAGCCATGGAGGTAGGAAGCTTCCGGATGCATACCTCGTTCAAAAGATGCGGCGCAGGCACGATGGCAGAAGTATGTGGACATGCCTTGAGCACGTTAAAAGCGTGTTTGCTTCATACATGCGTATGCCTCGGACAGTGTCTGCAGGCCGTCTTTTGTATGTTGTATTAGCGACGTGGCCGCAACTTAAGTGTCGCTCGGACCATTCGGCGTGCGCAGTGAGGAGGCGGCCATGGCAGACGGGGCTGGCGGGGAGGGCCCCAGGCACAGCGCCCTGCGCCGAGTCTTCGGCTGGTCCTCGGTGGCAAACTCCTACGGTGCCGGGAGAACCCTCAACTTGACCAACCCGAGGAACCTGCGGAGCGACATTCAGCAGGTGAGCACCGCGTCCCGCCTGCGAGAGCAGTCGTTTCAAAGGGGGCACTGGAATGGCTACAATAAGCTGTGGCCTTTTTTTCCCTACTGGCGGAGCGACCAAACATTGCATTACACCCCTCTTCGCAGATGTATCTGAGGAGCGAGGGAAGTGTCGCGATGTATGGTTGCATTTTAGTGGGGAAAAGGCGAGGCACGATTGTAATCTTGGCTTTTAGAGTGCTTCAAGCACATAGATTTAGTTTGCGCCATAAAATGACGATCTTGGAAGCTGTTTTAGTGCCCTTCCAAGTGTGATTGCATTCTATCTTGAAGGGCCATATGCGCCCAGCCAGCGGGGAGAATCTCCCGTTTAGACTAAGAATCGAGAAATCAAGTCTTATCTGCGCAACGGAGCCATTCGCGCATCTTCAATTTTTGTGAGTAATGCATGTCGAAAGAGCTCTAGCAAAGGGGATTTCTGGATGCTCCTTGCTAGAGCCATTTAAAAAAAAGAATGAGTGAGACAAGGAACGACATTTGCATGTAAGAGGTGCATATGTCATTTCTTTTAATATTTACCCTTGGGAAGAGAGTATGCCGTAGGGTCATTTATAAATTCCAGGGACTTTCCTGTGGGATTAATACAGACGGCTCTCCCTTTGAGGATTGTATGTGCTAAGAGACGTGTCCAAACTTCCGGTGAACTGAGGGATCCGATTTTGATCCTGGGTGAGAGCGAGAACTTTCTCAGCTACTGGTTAAACGTGCTGTCATAGCTTTATGCTGGGTGACCAATATGAACCAGTGAGCAGTTTTTGACCCATTTGTGAGCCCACAATTGTGCGGTATTTTGGTGAATACTTCGAAACGGCTAAAATGCTGCGTAGGACCATTCCTCTAGATTATTAGATGAACTGTTTTCCTGGCCCCCGTGCCCTCCCAGGTCATCATGGGGCTGAGCCCGCTGATTGACCGCTCCACCATCCGAAGCCACATGGCCCCTTCCTGGCTTCAGAACCAGAGGTCCGGTGAAGATCTGCGACCGCCTGGCGACCCCGGTGGCAACGCCGCCGGACCTTCTGCGGGTGAGTTTTCTGCACAAGGCTCAATATGTCCAGTCGCTTGGCAGTGCTGGCGTTATGTAACGCGGGGCCTTGAGTGGAAAAAATCTAAATACGAAAAAAATGTGGAGAAAGGGTAGAAAGTAAATTATGTGCAAGATAATTTCAATTATACATCCGTTATATACGTGCACATATAGTTGTTCTAATGTAAAAACTAGAAATCTAAAATAACAAGCATATTTTCTCAAATGCCACCGGGACATTTTGTGACTATGCGCACGAACGAAGAACACCTGAAGCAGCAAATTGGCTGGAGTGTAGTACGAAAGGTAATACGGCGTGTCAACTATATAAGGGAGAACGGCAGCGTACACCTCAAGGACAGTGCACTCTGAACGTCTGCTTCTCTGAGGGGAAGTAGAGTATGTATACTTCCCCTTCACGGCACGCGATTATCTAATCCAGTGGTTCTCAAATGGGGGTCCTTGAAGGCCTGCCTCATCAGTCAAGCCCGGCAATAAAAGCTGTTTTTTCTCAGGTCGAGAAGAAATGTTTCAGTTTCCGGGCGAGTTTTCTCGTGTGTATGTCAATAAGAGAGGTCTGTCTCACATTACCCCTTAGTTTTATCTATTTAGTAAATAATTATCCTAATAAAACTTTAGCTTTTTCTTTCCCTCACCACGAACGGGGTCCTCCATCATCCCCGCCGATCCAAAAGGGGTCCGCGAAACATCAGTGGTTGAGAACCACTGATCTAATCGATAATGTTTAGGGAGCAAGCTCATTGTTTGAAAAGGCCAAAGATGTTTGAACCTGCACTACGACGACGATGCAGTAACGTGGCATGCCTTGCTCAGAGATG
Source organism: Ixodes ricinus (assembly GCA_037355805.1). NCBI lineage: Eukaryota > Metazoa > Arthropoda > Arachnida > Ixodida > Ixodidae > Ixodes > Ixodes ricinus. The sequence continues at coordinate 11,061 of JAZHYW010011727.1, forward strand.
CCGTGCAAATTTCATTTTTATTCCAGCCAATTTTTCTCGACTCTCTTACCAACCGGGCGTGACTTGTAGTGTGGTAGACGAGCAGGACCGAAGCTGCAGGTCGTGCACACCCCAACTAAAGACGCAACATTTTGTGGTTTTCTGGCACTGGCCATCTTAATGATGCTGCTGTTGTCAGTAATCGATACAATCTCCTGCTTTATCGAAAGAGCAGCCAAGGCTGAGAGCCATTCTTGCTTCGTCGTTAAGCGAAGAAAATTCCTAATGAGTTTCAGTGTGGAGAAACTCTGCTCTGCGGACGCAGCCAACAATGGTACTGTGAGCGAAATTCGAAGATCGATAGCTGTGTTTGGGCAAGAGCTTCGAAGTACCTCGCTTTGAGCACATACCTCAGACTGTCCTGATGAGCCCTTTTCTAGAACAAACGACAGAAGATGAAGCTCTTCAGCAAGATCAGTGCCACATAGCGCTACCAACGTCGTTAAGCATGTTTTGAGATTCTCACAGTTTTCAATGATGTGATTTCTTTTTAGTTTGTGGAGTGCCGAAATGTAAAGGAAACGTAAACCCTCTGAAATGTCTTAGTGGGATCAGCCACAAGTCAAAGAAACTACCTAGCTGTAGATTCCAATTATGTTAAGGGCCATCGTAGAAAAAAATGCTTCGCACAAACTGTTTGTTTTCTTTTTTTTGTTGTCTTCTTTGAAATTAAGACTAATCTATAAAGAATTGTATGGTAAAAATCAGCAGAACCCATCCTTTGGGAATGATTATCTACGTTAATGCGAATAGCATCAAACGGTGCGGAGTTATGCGCGTTCGTCAGGTGGCCGGCACACTCTAGATACGCCAGCCCACTCTTGAGGCGATTCTAAATTTGTTGACACTTTCACAGCCCTGCGCACGATCTCCGCAGCCCAGCACGTGCGTTTGTGTCACTTAGGAAGGCGAGCAAAGCACGCGCCATACGCACAAACACTCAAAATGGTACCGACCAGACTTTCTGGCGTCTCAGCTAGTCTCAACCAACGGTACTCTAAACGGTTGTTTATATCTTTACCATAGGACGCGCTTTGCAGCGCTGTCACAGCTACCGGTGAGCGCGCGTTCCATGCACGAGGGCTCATTCCGCTCTCGTGAGGCTTAGCACGGCCCCTAGCTCACCCTCTCCCGCGCTCGGGAGAGGGTGATGTAGCGGCCGTGCTCGGCCTCACGAGAGCGGAATGAGCCCTCGTGCATGGAACGCGCGCGATGGTAAAGATATAAACAAGTGTTTAGAGTTCGTTGAATGACTGCCTTCATAGCTCTGTGGTTAGCGCGTCTGCCTGCTGATCAAAGGGTCAACGGTTCGAATCCCGCCGGCGCCGGTCTTTTTTATTTATTTATCGACCCGCGGCGTAAGAGGTTAGATAGCCAGATAGATAGATACATAGATAGATAGATAGATAGATACATAGACGAAAAGTGCGTGAAGTATCCAAAGAATGCTATTCGCATTAAAAATCACTTCCTTGTATGCTGTGCTTCGGAGTCCAATTAAATACTGCCTTTTCATTGCCACCATTAGTCTGGCGGTAAATGAGCTGTAGCCACCGACAGAACTAGAAGCACAGGCCATCTTTCCCGAATTCCCGCAGCACGCGCCCGTTGCCTGCGTGTCTGTCAGCAGGGCGTCCGCACACTAAGTTTGCGAGACAGTAGTGTTATCGAAGTTAGGAAGCTTGCGCCGGACGCATGACTACTGAAAGACCTCCCCGCTGCTCTTATCCTGGCACAGTCGACCCTCAGCAGTTTTAAGTCACTTTATTCAAATTTTCGGTTAGTTCTAAGAAAGGGCACGGTCCCAGAAATTATGCATATGCTTCCATGGGAAAAAATTTGCAATAATTCATTGTTTAATCTCCGGGACTGGTGGATTCGAAGGATTTTCTTTATGTGCTCGAAAAGTTTGGAAACTTTGGGAGCATGAAAAGGCCTCGTGATTATGCTGACCACGCTGAAATCGCACCTGTGCACATTTTATCGTTTTTATCTACTATTGTGTGCACGATGGGAAAAAGAAGGACGCTGCCAGGCTGCGAACCCAATTAAGCGGCGAAGCCACGCCAAGCCAAGCCAGCATGGCTGCGGGCGCGTGCATCGTGGTGTCGTTACCACGCAAATTACAAAAGCGAGTGCTGCCGCGGGGCGCGTGCGGCCAATAAAGTTTGGCTTGAGGCATTACCCAGTCCCGATGTGTTTTGTCCATCAAAAATATTGATACCAACAAACATGCTGTGGTCTGTCGTCTGCTTTTGGGCAGTGGCATCATGCAAGCGGCTAGGCCTAGGAATGATCCCGTCGCCTTCCGTGCTGAGTGCCGCTGTCGCGGAAACTGCTTCTGACACCACAGAATACAATTTTGTGTTTTCTTTGGTGAATAAACTGCTGAAAGGCCCCTAAGAAAGGTTCCCAATTTCCAGAGCATAGCTGATACTGTGCATCCTCCTTAGCAGAATACTGTGCATCTCCAATAGCGGAGGCAAGCAAAAATCAACTTCTCCCGGTGAGTATTAAATATCAAAATAAAAATGAAATAATTCAAGCTTTTTTTTTTTAACTTTGAAGTATGTTTAGTTTAATTTGTTTTGCTGTTTCCTTGAGTTTCTAATTATCGAGAATCGACTCTGGTGACGTTAGATAGCATGGAATTTCGGGAATGGTCTCATCGTAACTTGGCAAATGGCGAAGGCTACGGTCCCAGTGACCACTCATTGCGTCAGAGGGAGACACGTGACCATACTGTATCTCACTATTTGCCGTTGTACTGTCAAAGCCACAGAAGGGACAGAAGGAGAAGAGCTATTTTTGTACGAATTTTGAGCGACAGGCTAGTCCCATATAGGCAGAAAAGCGACATCTGTGATCCACAAAAAAGGGGTCCCCCCTTCCCCCATTCTTCAACTGCATGGGTTACGATCTTGCCCCTGTACCTTCGGTAAGGGTTGTGATGAAGATTGGCTCAAAGGGAACGTAGCTTTCGCTATGCCATGTTGCAATAAAATGAAGTATAGTATTGTAAAAAGAAATTGGGTCGCAAAATTGATTTTGGTTGGGGCTGGGCTCGTAGCGCCACTTCAGGGCCGTGGGCCAGCTGGCAGTGGGGTTTCTTCGGGCGCCTACGTGATTGACATGGAAGCGGATGTGGGGTCTCCAACGCCGCCGCTGGAGAACCTGCGTCCCCCGCCCTTGGAGTCTGACCTGGGGCTGGCCTCAAGGGGGCCCCCTGGTCCCCCCGGGGGGCCCACGAGACGGGCACGGAGACGGAGGACCGCTGGAACTCCAGCCCCGAGGTGCGGGCCCTGCTGGACTTCGTGGACAAGTACCTCACCTTCGTGCTTATCCTCCTGCTCAAGCTGTCCTTCGACCACCGCATCGGTATGTGCGAGTCGCCAAACCGTTCCGCAGAACTTGCGGGCCTTTCGTGGCTGTCGTAGCCATAAACTTACTAAGCGTTTTTGAGAAAAGTCTTTCTGGTTGGGTTCCAAATTAATGTGAAGAAAGAAAGAAAGATACATACAACCGGTCCCTAAATGTAAGGCAACCCAATCTTTAAAAACCTGCTCGGTGCCTTCTTCCAGTGCAGCGGCAGCAGAACTGGTGGGACAGGGGAAATCGCTCTCTAGATATTTTTCTCGTAATGGCGGCACTCCCATTACATTTCTCCCCCCTCTACTTACTTCCACTCCCCACTGCCCCCTCATCCCCCAAACCTTTCCAGTACCCCTGTTCAGGTGCAGCTGACCATTGGGAAGCAGCGGTTTTTTAACGCATTAGCTTTATAAAGCCAACTAACCTCAGGAGCCGCGTAAGCACGAAATGTGTAGGTCGGTCAGTCTGTAATCTGCTAAACGATATTGCAAACAAAAATGGCTACAGGTGCCAGGGATCGAACCCTGGTCACCAGCATGGAAGCCGAGCGTGCTACTGACTGACAGAGCTCCGAACCCAGTATGCAGGAACGAGAAGAGCAGAAGCAGGTGGTGGGAGAAAGCGCGCGGAGTGGAGAGGGGTCGAAAAGCAATAAAAAGAGGAGCAGAAACAGGTGGTGTAGAAAGAATGCGCAGAACAAGGAGGAGTGGAAAAGGCAGGAAAGCACGCTTCTCTCGGTGATTTAGAAAATTCAGTGCAAAGGCTTTGTATCCGGCTGGGGCTGACGGGAAGCGCGCGTCATGTCACTAAGAGACAATGGTGTGACATAACCTGTTTCCATACAAAATCCTGCTCCAGGCACCACCCGAACTAAGAGCACCACCCACCCTATAAAGCTACCGTATTTAAACACGTTTGGCAGAATTACCAAACATGCAGCCCATTTTTCTTACGAGGTAGCGACCAGGATTGTTGAAGAGCAGCAGTTTCTTCTAAGGTAGTGGTCTTCTTCCTCTTTGCCTTTTTCGTAGCCTGAATGGGGGACTCTGAAACTGACATCTTTCGAGGACATGAGCATAGTCGGTGACAGGGTAAGAGGTCAGGAGGACACCTCCCACCCCTCTCCATCTTAGCAGAGCGCACGCTGGAGAGGAGGCGATCTCCTCTCCAGCTTTCATTCTGCTAAAGTGAGAAAAGGGGGAGAAATTTCCCCTGAATTTTTAGCGTGTCACTGACTATAGTTTGTTCTTCGTTCTTCCTCAAACTAGCAATCGGACACAAACCAACTGAATGATTAGAATGTTCTTTTACACTTGAAATCACTTCACGGGCACACTTTTTTTTGTCGTTTCCTCGCTGCTTTCTCCCATCTCAAGAGCGTAGATATTCAATAAATCAGATTTGAGATGAGATAGCCATCTGTAGAAAGTCAGCGAAAATGCAAAGCGCGCCATTAATAACTTGAACAAGTGAATCGCCAGTTTGTTTTGCTTTTTCTCTCACCACTGTAAAGCTGCAATAGAAACAGCTAGTTGATAGAATCTGCCCGTCATGGAAACTAACTTTATCTGCAGGAGTTGGTGTTTGTAAATAGTCTGCTTAATTTTAAGTTACGAGTGCACTCTTCTCCCTAATCACCTTGCATTGATGGTTTTTAATGGAAGGGAAAACCAAGCACCGTTAATCAAGCAAAATCATGGGACCGTGTAAGACTGAAGCAGAAATAAGGTTATGCTTCCTCAGTTCCTCTTTTCAACGGTGTCCCTAATGGTCGATTCACATGACAGACTGATCCGCAGACGGATTGAAGACATGACGACATGTCCGCGATTCGTATATCTCCCAGGCGCATCCACACGAGGAAAACGACGAGCAGACGTCAGCGAGGACAGGCCGAACCTGTTCGCCGCCTCGCAGTGCCGCTAAACTGCAACATTGCACTGTGGCGCCATTGTCCAAGAAAAAAAATCTATGTTTACTACCGCAAAAACAATCGTGTGCTGCTGTTACGTACAGATTGGGACAGAACACCATGATGGGCTTCGTGCGAAACGCCGCTAGCTTTACTAACCCAAGGCATGACAGTGACACAGGCGATGGTCCTGCTCCATATGGCTTCGGCGTATAAGCAACAAAGTTCTGGGCTCGCGGAGGGGTGTTTGGAGATGCTTTCGCGCACTCTGTGCACGTGCACAACACTTAGGTACACCACAGTCACAAGAAAAGTCTTGCTCAGTGAAAGGCTGATCAGACGTGCAAGAATTAAGGTGACGTGCTAGACAAGTTTTGACGGAAGCTTCTTGACACAGACCCAGAGGAGTACCACAACCTGCGTCATGTTAGCGGAGCAAATTTTCTGCAGTTTCTTTCGTGCGTGGAACCAAGAATTGCGTGACAAAATGAACCAGCGAATGTACAGAACACAAAATGTTCCATTTTTGTTTTAATCATT